>PVHX01005947.1:5627-106308 GCA_004024805.1 Geosciurus inauris
GCTCACGCTTGTAATCCCAGCACTTAGGGAGGCTGAGACAGGAGAATCGCGAGTTCAAGGCCAGCCTCAGCAATGGCGAGGCGCTAAGCAACTCAGTGAGACCCTGTCTCTACATAAAACACAAAATAGGGCTGGGGATGTGGCTCAGTGGTCGAGTACCCCTGAGTTCAATCCCCAGTACCAAAAAAAAAAAAAAAATAATTCATCTTTGAGGTCTGAGAATCTGTGTTCTCTGTGATCTAATCTATTAGTGATGCTTTCAACTGAATTCTTAATTTGATTTATTGAGTCATTTCCAGGATTTCTAATTTTTCCCCCAGGATTTCTTTCCCTTTATTGAAATGTTATTTTACTTCCTGTATATTTGTTCTTGATTCATTCCTTAGATATTTAAATTCATTGAACGTTTTAATTATGTAGCATTTTCTCTATTGTGGTGTCCATGGGGTCAGTTGTGTTGTAAGCTGTTTGGGGTGGCATGTTCCCTTGATTTTACACATTGTTAGTATTTCTACCCACATTCTGGGATAATTTGCTCTTCTACTTTTTTGTGAGGGAATTTTTAGTGAATTGTTTTATCTTTACTATGTGTCCTGGGTTGGGTGAATATTTCGATGTTGATATTTTCACTGAATTTGAACTTGCTATTATGGCCAGTCTCTTATACTACATTGAGAGGAGATACTAATCCCTCATAATTACAATGCCTTATTTTCATAAGTCTTTAAGGAGAACATTTTTTTGGTACCAGGGACTGAACTCAGGTACTCGACCACTGAGCCACATCCCCAGCCCTATTTTGTGTTTTATGTAGAGACAGGGTCTCACTGAGTTGCTTAGCACCTCACCATTGCTGAGGCTGGCTTTTGAACTTGTCATTCTCCTGTCTCAGCCTCCCTAAGTGCTGGGATTACAGGCCTGCACCACTGCGCCCAGCTAAGGAGAACTTATTGACAGTGTTCTTCAGTAATCCACTCACCTGTTTTTCTTGGCCAGATTTTTGCAGTAGGGTGTTTTCTCTCTAGGGCTTCAGTTATTGTGCAGTTGATTTCTTCTCAGCTCTGACCCAAAGTGGCCATGCTTGTTTGGGGAGTCTGGATGCAGGGTTTCACTGCAGAGTTTCATTCCCTTCTTGGTGGGATGATGTTGATACTCCTACTCCTTTTGAGAGTTTCAGACTATGTGCTGGGGGAGGAGAGTGGAGTGCATCAGCCTGTCCTGCAGACCTCTTTCAGCTTGGAAGAGATGACTCAGGGCTCACCAGAGTTGGTCTGAATTTAATTGGTTTCAGTCCCCTGCCCTGACCTAATCAGCAAAGCTCCTAATCTCAGAGCTCAGATTGCCTGTTTTAAGTGAAAGAGGTTTTTTGGTTGTTTTTTTTTTTCTTTCTTTCTTTCTTTCTTTGCTCAGCTTTGTAGACTAAATTTTCAGGGGCTGAATTACTGTTTTGATTCCCTCTTGGAAAGCTGCTATGATAGTATGGTTTCCTCTGAACCACTTTATTCCATTCTCCAAAGGGATAGACTTGTTATGAAGCCATATTGCTGTTGTTCAGCAGAGCAAGTGGGAAGTGTATCATCCCCCGGTAGACCCAGTGACTACGGGGGCTGAGGCTAGAGGATCCAAGTTTAAAGAAAGCCTTTGAAACTCAGCCAGAATGTGTAATACTTGGGAAGCTGAGGCAGGAGGATTATAGAATTGTAGGCAAGCCTGGGCAACTAAGTGAGACTCTGTCTCAAAATAAAATTTAAAACATGGTGGGGTTGTAACTGAGTGGTAATGCACCCCATTTCCTGGCATTCAGGATGCCCGGCATTCTCCCTATAAATGTTCTAGCACCTGTGCAACTGAGCAGCCTGGACCTCTGGAACATAAGAGAGGGAGCCTAGAGATGGATCCAAATCTGTAGGCCTTATTAACATGTTTTATTAGAAAGATTTATGAAGTCAGATAGTGACCTCATCACAAGTATCTCTTATGCAGAGTACATTTCAGATGCTAAATAAATGTGCTGGAGTTATGCTCATGGGAAGCAACAATTGTTTGTTAGGTCCCCATAATAAGCAAACTTAATTTCATCCTTAGTTGTTGACATTCCTACTTTTAGAGTAGGTCCTTGCCTTCAGCACCCATTTAATTGTGCCGTTTTACATTAGAACCTTGGAAGAAAAAGCAAGCTCTAGCTTTGAGAAGCCACAAGCAATGCCCTTGCCCTGATTCCTTACTCTGTCTGCCCCCTGACAGACCCTGGTGCTTCCATGTGGCCCTGCACAGGGTGTGGGTCCCATTCCTTCTGGGAATGGAGATTATCAGACTCATTTCAATGTGAGTCATCTCTTGCTCTCTTGGTCTCACCAAACCTGAATAATCATAAAAACAACATTTTATTTTATTTTTTTAAATTATTTTTTAAACCAACAAGGGCCACAAGTCTTGCCTGGTCCTGCTTCTCTTCCTTGCCTTTCTGCAGCCATAGGGTCCCAGCGAGTGAGCAGACCTTGCCATGTGACTGCCATTCATTTTATAATTACAGAGCGTGTGGACCCCATTTAGAGTTTAATGCTATTTAGGAAGCATTCAGAGGTCTAAGATAATTAGATTTCTTGGGGGCACCAGGAGTAACATCTCACTGCCCCTGTGGCCACCTGCTCTGTGCTGTCCCTGAAGCCCCATCTTCCTTCACCCCAAGCGCAGGCAGCAGCCCTAGACCTCCATGGTACAGGGCACCACATCAAATCAGAGGCCATCTCACAGTTGGAACAAAAAAAGATCCCTGGAAAGATCACAGGAATAATCAAGTAGGGCCAGTGGGTGAGTTGGCTGTGCTGGCAGGAAAATCCAGGGGCGAAGACAAGCTCCTTAGGAGCCCAGGACTTACTCGACAGTGCTTGAAAGGAGAAGGCAAAACAGAGCACAGAATGATGATTTCCATTTTAAAAAATCATCAAATACATAATTAAAATTATATACTTATATTAAGATAAAAACTACCAAAGACCATAAAATCTACTCAAATTGACAGTTAAATGGGGTAAAGAGGAGCAAACATACAACCTCTACTATTGTTTATAATATGAAATTACTAGAAAAATAGTTAAGGGAATGTCACAAGTTATAAAGATAATTACCACAGTGGAAAGACCATCTATTTACTGGAAGGAGACTAAGCTTATTGAAAGCTTGTTTCTTAAATAGAGCCAACAAACGAGCCATACAGTAGGATGAAGTTCAGACAAAACAATCTGTCCATCAGTAAGAACAAACTATGAAGTTGTGAATACATTGATAAAAAAAGAACCACCAGTATTTCTGTATGTATTCTACCAAGTACACCAAACAACTGACATTGAAAGATCACAACAAGTGATGGTGAGGTCAACAAAACTGATCCCAATATCAATCAGAGTTGAGTTTAAGGAATACAACCAGCAGGTGAAAAAAAAATCACTTTAATAAGCTGAACAGCAAGGTTTAAAATGAAGGTGTGAACATTTAAAAATCTATGTGTCTACTAACAGATCAGGATCCAGAAAACAAAATACAGGGACAGAACAAGGGAGTGCACATCAGGAAGAGGACTGCAATGTTCTTCCTCATTTAATAATGAATCCGGGGGACAGGAAGAGCAAGTAAAGCTACAGGAAAAATAAATACAACACTAGCAAAAACAAGGAAAAAACCTCCTTTCATGTTCCATGAAATATTCATTACTATATTCTGTAACCACCATTTGATAAAACTAGTAATTAGTGGAATAATGGGAAGCAGAAAAGCTCTTTTCATCAAGATATTGCAAAAAAAAAAAAAATAACATCTCTTGAGCAATTCATATGAAAAAGGAAATAAGATTAAAAATGCAGAAATTCTAATAAATACAAAATTAGTATTGCATGAGTGTTAGAACTGTGGGATATAAATAAAATGATGATAAGAGGACATTGTAGATTATCCTCATAAAAAAGATAAAAGAACAATGACAAAAATAGGCCCTGAAGAGTAGAGGAAATAATTTTATAAATAGAAATTAATCAACTATATTATTGAGAAATGGTGTAACTCCCAATGAATAAACAAACATACAAAACAAAATAAGAAATCACATGAAATGTTTCTTAAGAAAGGAAAAAGTGAAATGACACATTTTAGCTGATCTGACCAAGTCAAAAGAAAGACAGCACCCAGGTAAGTGGGTAATACTGGGTGAACCTCTCCCCAGCAGTACAGTAGAACTCACATTTATTCATAAATACAAGGAAAATGGATGTTAAATGTTCATTAAAATATAAATACATGCCGAAACTTATATAAATTTTATTAAGAGAGCTTAAATATGACAAATGAAAAACTAAAAAATGGAGTGAAATACCACACATGCATGTGAATCAGAAGTCTCATTATTTTTTTTTAAATGTCAATTTTACCCAAGTAGAAGTATAGATTCAATGGTTTTCCAAACACAATATCACTCTTGGAGAACAAGAATTTGGGAGGACTTACATTGTTGCAGAGCTTCTCCTGCTGGAGCAAGTTTTGGTCCTTATTCCTTGTGGTGGTGTGGGGACTGCTAGCTTCATCTGGTGAAGAGGTCAGGATGCTTCTCAACAGCCTACCTGACACAGGACAACTCCCAACAAGGAACTACACAATTTAAAATGTATTTCCTGTGCTGAGAAATGCTGTGTGCTAGCAGCTATCAAGACATTTTATAAAGCTCTGGTAATTAGGCAATATGGTATTCTGATTGGGATAATGAATCTGAAGGTCAAGGAAACAATAAAGTTCAAGAACAAAGATGTGCTTTGCAGATGTTGAACTATAGAGGGCGCTGCAGAGTAGGAAGAGTTCCTGTACTGTACTGTTTCAAAGGGACAAAAGTTGCTGGTCTCGTGGGCTGCGATTGTGGCTCAGTGGTAGAACGCTTGCCTCGCATGCGTGAGGCACTGGGTTCGATCCTCAGCACCACGTAAAAATAAATAAAATAAAGATACTGTGTCCATCTACAACTAAAAAAATATATATATATTAAAAAAATAAAAATAAAAAGTTGCTGGTCTCACGCCACACCACAAATCACTTTCAGATGGTTAAAGATTTGCTTGCCAAGGGGAGGTAAAAAATAATAATAATAAAGAAAGAAAAAGAAAAGAAACTCATGTGGAAGAACAGCTCTGTGACATGGAGTGACTGATGGGGGGAGGTGAAAGTATTTCTAACTCTAAAGAGAGAGATGATGCATTTGAAAGTGAGAAGACCAGCCAGAGACAGGCAAATATGTTTTCAAGTGAGAAAGAGCTGAAATGTGGAATGCAATACACTTTCAACATGTGCAACCCACAGAGGACTATCACTGATAACAGAAAGAACTGAGTTATTAGTTGTCTCAATTTTGACATTGGCATTTTGGGCTGCCTAATCCTTTGTGGTAGGGGGCTGTCCCGTGTACTGGGGATGTTTATCAGCATCTCCAACTTCTCAGGTAAAGGGCAGCAACATCACCACATTGAGACAATTGAAAATGTCTCTAAATGTTGCCAAATGTCGCTGAGGAGGCAAAGTTACCTCTGGTTGAGAACCTCTGAGACAAAGTGGAAAAAGCAACCCTAGAAATCTATAAATTAGAATGATACCATACTTATAATGCATAGAAACAATAAAAGGTAAAAAAGTAAAATTTTCCTGTGGCCAACATGTCATAATTGTGTGAATTGTACATGCATACACGTGTTTGTGTATGAATATGTGTACACATCCATATCCTCCCAGGACGTGCATGTTTAAAATCAAGAGAATTATGAGCTCCAGATCTGGATGGAGGCTCATCTGGGGTTGGGAGGAAATGCAGGAGGATGAATAGGTGGGATTTACCCAGACAGAGGTAGTGTTCTGGTCATGATCTTTGGTGGATTGTAGCTTTTGGACTTGGCTTTGCATGGTGGTTCTTCTGGTGGTCTTGTCTCAGATAATGTGGTGACTCTGGGGACTCAACTTAAAACATAATCATCTGTGCGGGCCTCATACCTGGCCAGGCTAAGATAGAGGGTCTTGGCCTCTGTCGGGCTTTTCATTCCTCACCTCATCATAGCATGGTGTTCTCAGGTCTGCAAAAGGTAAGTACCCATGTGCAAGTGTTTATGAAGCTTCTTCTTCGCCAGTATCTCTTGGCCAAAGGATGCTATTATAGTTAGTTTTTTTTTTCCCACTGTAACCAAAAGACCTGAAAAGAACAATTAGACAATAAAAAGTTTGAGACTCATGGTTTCAGAGGTCTCAGTCTGTAAATGGTTGACTCTGAGGCAGAACATCATGGCGGAAAGGTGTGGAGGAGAAAAGCAGCTCAGAACATGAAAATCAGGGAGCAGAAGGAGAAAGCCCTGTTCACCAGGATCAAAATATATACCCCAAAGGCACGCCCACTGTGACACCCTCTCCAGCCAAACCTACCTGCCTACAGTTACCACCCAGTTAATCCATTCAGGTAGATTAATGCACTGATTAGGTTAAGGCTGTCATTACCCAATCATTTCACCTCTAAATTTTCTTTCTTTCATCGTCTCACACATGAGCTTTTGGGGGACACATCACACATATGGAGTTGGCCCCTTTTCTCACAGCAGGTACGAATATCAACTCAAAATGGATCAAAGATTGAAATTTAAATATAAAAAAATCTTTGTTATATTGAGTTAGGTAATGCCTTGATGGTGGTACAGCCTGTTCCCTCTGTAGCAGAAGGCACCTTGGGTCCCTCGGTTGTGAAAGGCCAAGTGCAGGCCCCAGGGGAGGGTGCTGTTGGGACCAAGGGTTCAAAGCTTCCAGTTCCTGTTGCCCTGCCAGACCTTGTGACCCACGTGGAGGAGATAAGGGAGTGTCCTGATGTCTTTCCCTCCCACCACTATCCATGCAGGAAATGCTCCTGATGAATTCGGGAATCAAAAGAGAAGGATCAAGTTCTGTAATTTCTACATTTTATAAAATGAATATGTTTATCTTTTATACATGGAAGTAGAATATTAAAACACAAATGCATACAGCATTCCATGAGCCTTGGGAAAGCCACCTTTCAGGACAGTAATAGGAACTTCCCACTGTTCTTGGTGACCTGGTTAATACTCTTTTCAAGATCTGAGTTTAACTTCAGGAAATGGAACTTTTTAGATTGTTCAGGAATGCAAAGATTTGCACATCACGAAATGTTAAAGTGCATTTAATGGGTGATAAGCATGTACATATTATAGTACTTTTGTGTTTGGTTGTGTATTTTGAATCGCTTTAATGGTTATGATTTTTGGGGGAATTCCTTTGTAATGAAGCAATCGACCACCAGATGGCAGTAGCACATAGGATGGAGCAAGGCTGGATTCTGGGGACCCCTTCCTTTTTCATTTTGGATGGTATATTTATTACAGGTTTGATGAAGGGGCATTTGAGAGCAATGAGATTAATGCTGAACACACAAATAAACCTTCAAATGTCTCATAAAATCATACAAAAATAAGAAATTGAGTAAGCCCTTTCCCACATGGTTCAGTAAGCACCTTGTCTCTGACATAGGTCCCATTAAACACACAGTCTGAGAAAGTACGCTGGGTTATGGGCCTACGAGGAAGACTACATAGGGTACTTTTCTCTGCTAAGGGGGGTTCCTTAAATAGGAAATCAAGTTGAAATTCTGTGGAAGTGGGCACTCTGGTCTATGTTAAAATTCTAGAGCAAGTTTTTAGACAAAAAACATAAAATATTATTCTAAATTACTTCAGCAAGAGCTTTTAATTGTTCTTTTCTTTATTGATGTTTAAATTTTCCATTTCAAATCCATGTATATTATATGTATGCTATATATAAAGTGTACTCAAGTGGTGCACGCCTGTAATCCCAGCACTTTGGGAGGCTGAGACAGGAGAATTGTGAGTTCAAAGCCAGCCTCGTCAATGGCAAGGCGCTAAGCAACTCAGTGAGACCCTGTCTCTAAATAAAACACAAAATAGGGCTGGGGCTGGGGCTCAGTGGTCAAGTGCCCCTGAGTTCAATCCCTGGTACAAAAAAAAAAAAAAAATTCAGTGCTACGTAAAATTGAAGAACGTACTCATATATGTGTTTGTGAACAAAGGAATATAAGCCCTGCTACTTTAATTAGTAGAGCCAACAATGACCTCTTTTGTCATAAAAAAAGAATTGATTTTTCCATATGTGTTTCTGTCTTTTCCTCAGCTACTCAGAAGTTCACATGAAGTGGTTTTGGGAAGGTGCTATAATTTTCCTGCTGTCATGTAAAACTGAAAAGAGGAAATACTAGGGAATGATATTGACCAAATCATATTGTTAAATCATGTGCATGTATGAAAATAGAACAACAAATTCCACTAACATGTGTAATTATAATGCACCAATAAAATATGGGAAAAAACCTTCATTCTGAACAGATTTAACTAGAATCCATTTTCCTGTATTTTTACTTAGACAAACAAATGCAATTCTTGGTGATATTTTAAAAGAAAATATAGTTTCCACCTGCCATATTATATCTGAGGGCATTTGATGTAAATGTTTCATTTATAATATTTTAAAATACCCTTCCAGGATCAGGCTCTGTGGTGCCAATCCCCTGAATAGAGAGTGAGTGGGTGGGTGGGTGCTGCCCTCCCCCTGGGCTGTGGGGCTTACTGACATCACAGTGCCATACCTGATTCCCCCAGCAGGATCTGGGTGCCTCACACAGCTGGGCCAGTTGGAAAGGACTTCCCTAAACCCTTTTCCAGACACAGGCTTGTGGTGCTTGAGAAAGCATAAGAAAGAAGTTATCACCATGACAGAAGTCTCTGTGGAGAGACAGGGAACAGGGGCAGGCAGGTTGGTGGCACTTCTGTGTCCAATCACACCCCTGCAGACGCTCACTCATTTACTTAGGAAAGTGGGAATGCTAGAAAGAATACATGGGAATGGTTCCCAAGTTCATGTGACCTCAGAATCTGCAGAGGCTGCAGTAAGATGATACACAGCCCAACAGCCTAATGATGTGTGGAGGAAAGTGAAGCATTTGAGATCTGGCTTAGCTGTTGCTGAGTGTTCACCCACAGTAGGAGCATGAAATGTTGGAGAAATGGAAACACTCTCTTTCAGAAAACCAGGCATGCGCTGATCTCTGTATTGTGTGGTCTGTCCCTGTATGTCTGTTTGTGGTAAAACATTCTTTTATCAAAAGCTATTCTTGCAAACTTTTTTCTGATAATAAGAATGATACACATTCTAGAAGAAATTTTTAGAAAATATATAGGTACCTCATTATCTTACTGCTCAATAACTTAGATTTCTAAGATTTTTTTTTTTTTCATACCAGGGATTGAGCCCAGGTGTGCTTAACCACTGAGCAACATCCCCGGCCCTTTTTAATATTTTGTTTAGAGACAGGGTCTCACTGAGTTGCATAGGGTTTTGCTAAGTTGCTGAGGCTGGCTTCGAACTTGGGATCCTCCTGCCTCAGCCTCCCATGCCACTGGGATTACAGGTGTGCTCCACTGTGCCTGGCCATTTCTAAGATTTTGGGTTTGTTTCTTCATATGTATATAGGAAGATGAATATATAGTTTTTGTTATTTAATATTTCAAACATACAATTTGTTTTTTCAAAAATAAAGAACACCTTGACCGATTTCCTGATTGGGATCCCTTGACTTTCCCTGTCTAATCCATACTGCAATTTTCTCCCAGAAGATAACCACTAACCTGCATTTAGTCTTCATTATTCCTGTATTTTCCTTTAGATGCTATTATGTATGTATGCATTCCTAAACAGCACAGAGACTTATTTTGTGTATTTTGAACAATTTATAAATGGGGTTGTAATGTCCACAGCCCAGTTGTGTCAGGGTGTGCAATAGGTTGCTGAGAGACCAAGGCAGAGACACCTGGGGATAATGGGTGAGATGTAGAGGAAATGCTCTGGGTGAAGGTCCAGTGGTGACAGGCTGGATGAGAGGCTTTACTAGAGTCCAGTGGGGGGCTGGACCTTCTTCCCTCATGGTGCTCCAAGTAGTGCCTCCTGTCCCTCAAAATGCCACCCCAGAAGACAATGCCTCCTATTTCTCTTGGTGTATTTTCTGGTGGTGGCCAGCTGAATGAAAGGCACATATCCTTTCTGCAGTGCCCTCAGTTCAGCATGAGTCACTGTAGAGAGCTCAGGCTGCAGGTTAGGCTGCAGAAGCAGCAACATCATCAGTATAGCTTGCTTTGTTCTTTATCTTTGTTCTTTATAGCTTGCTTTGTTCTTTGTTCTTTAGCTGTTCCCAAGGAGCAGCTATCCTGTGATGCATGCAAAAAAGCAGTTTTATGCAGATGACACTAACATGTCCTAGTTCCAGCATACATGAGAGAATGTCAGTAGCCTTCAAGATTGCACTACCTAGACTGATCCAGGCCTACTCTCAGTTTCCTTGACTTAGCCTGGTTCCTGGTTACTTAAAGGAACATTCCAGGGATGCAGCAATTTACCATCCTCTTTTTCTTAAAGGATGATATAGGTGCACTGTGCATGCTTCTGCAAGTTGCTCATGCTAGTCAATAAAATTATGGGTTAGATTTTCCCATGTTGAGACAATGTGGCATATTCTTTTTAACTGCTGTAGAGTTTTCAATTGAATGGATATACCAATACTTAATTTAGTCATGTTCAAATTGCATCTGAGTTTTTCTTGCTATTTGAAATAGTGCTGCTGCAGATACACCTTATATGTCTCTTTGTGTACCTGGTCACCACTGTAGATGTCTTGCTGGGTCATAGTGTGAGTAATCTGTTCTAGTCCCTCCCTTAAGTGATGTAAGAATTCAGCATCGCCCAGCTGGGCCTCATTTGTCATTGCTCCAGATATTCACCAATAATTATTGGTTTGACAGTCTGTGTCTCTTACCTTGCAGTCTCAAGAATATAAACAGTACCTCATTGTAGTTCTAATTGGCATTTTTCCATTAAGATTGTGTATATTTGTGTATATTTATTGGTCACTTGCATTTTGGGGAGTTGCCTGTCCCTATTCCTTGCATGTTTTATTGGTCTCTTTAGGAAATCATTCCCTATCAAGCAACATGACACATTTTCTTCTGAATGTTTTCACAGTGCAATTTGTATAGTTAGGATTTTAACTCAACTAGATTTGAATTCTGTAGATATGGCCTGAATTAGAGAAGCAAAGTTTTAAGTACTGAGACCACCACTAAAATATTTACATGGGGGGATATTACAAAAAGCACAATTAATGCAACACTCAAACAAATTCACTTTATGCAGGTGAAGGCAGAAAAGAGAAACAGAAACTAGAAACAGAAGGCACAAATGGGAGACACGTGCTAATGTAGCTAAATCCAAAAAGATCAATGATTTTATTAAATGCAAATGTCCTAAGCACATCAATCAAAAAGAAACTGGCAGATTGCTTTTAAAGACTGTAGAAGGGAACCCAGTACAGTATAGGAAAGAGAGCAGGAGGAAAGGGTGGAAAGGAGAGATACTGGGGAAAGAAATTGACCAAGGTGCGTTATGTGCATACACAGATATGTAGCAATGAAATCTATTATGTGTAATTACAATACACTCAAAAAATAAAGTTCCCAGAAGTACAACTGTGGACCAAAGCAAAACACAAATAAAACTTAAAATAAAAAACAACAAAACCTGCACAAACAAAAGCCAAAACACAAAAAACCCCAAACTATATATTGTTGCTTTACAATAGTAACAGTAATAACTTATCTCTACACATAGATTATCCACAAGCAAGAAGTGTCAGAATTACCATTAAAAAGAACAATTTTATATGCTCTAGAAGAAGTCCCTTCAAATGGAATGATAAACGTAGGTTAAAAGTGAGAGAATAGAAAAAAATATACCATGCAAACACTAATGAAAAGAAAATGAATGTTACAGAATGTAGACTTCAGAGCAAAGAACACCAGCATCAAGAAAGAAGGGTATGTTAGGGTCATCTTGTTGAGAAGGCACAGTAATCCTAAATGTGCAATGTCAGAGCTTGAAAGTCAGGAAGGAAAAATTGACAGAACTTAAAGGAGAACTTAGCAAATCCATGGAAGAAATGGAGATTTCAATACTCTTCTCTAAGTCATCAATCAGACTGATAGAAAATCATCATGGGCAGAGAGCAGAACACAGGAGCCAAGTGCACAGAGTAGACAGACATTCATAGACCCTCCACCCAATACAGGAAGGACACACGTTCTTGCCAAGTGAACCAGGACAGATCACATATTGAATCTGAGATCAAACCTTAGCAGATATAAAGGAGTGGAAATCACATAAAACACTTTATACGGCCTGATATTAATGTAGAAATCAGTAAGAGAAAGATAACATTGAATTCCTTAAATACATATTAGCCGGTTCAATTTTAAATAGTCCATGGGTCTAAGGGGAATTCTCATGGAAATTTAGAAAATATTTTGAACTATACAAAATATTAAACTCTGGGTTACAGATAAAGGCAGTGTTTAGAAGGAAATTTATAGCACCAACATGCCCACATTATGAAAAAGAGAACTCAATTAACTAATGAAAACATAACTAAAATAAAGATAACTCAATTAACTAAGTGCTTACATTAAGAAATTTGTCAACAAAGACCAAAAAATTAAAACCAAAGCAAGCAGAAGAAAGAAAGTAATAAAGATAAGAACAAAGCAATAAAATCAGAAACATCAAAGAAAGATCAATGACACCCAAGGCAGTTTTTAAAAAATATCAATATGTTGATAAATCTTTAGAATGACAAGAAAAAAAAGTAACAAAAAGAAGATAAAATTTACCAATATTGTGAAAGTTGTAAAGCTGTTATGGTTTAGATATGAGGTATCCCCAAAAGCTCGTGTGTGAGACAATGCAAGAAAGTTTAGAGGTGAAGTTTAGTTTATGAGAGGTGTCTCCTAATCAGTGCGTAAATCCCCTGATAGGGATTATCTAGGTGGTAACTGTAGACAGGTAGGATGTGGCTGTAGGAGGTGGGTCACTGAGGGAGTGACTTTGAGGTTTATGTTTTGTCTCCAGTGAGAGGAGCTTTCTCCCTGCTTCCTGGCTGTCAATCTGAGCTGCTTTCCTTCACCACACACTTCTGCCATGATGTTCTGCCTCACCTGGGCACAGAGCAATGGAACTGGCTGTGGACTGAGCCCTCTGAACCTGTGAGCTCCAAGTGAACTTTTCCTCCTCTAAAATTGTTCTTGCAGGTCTTTCTGTCACAGCAGTAAAAAAGCTGACTAAACAGGAGCTCTCCCTCTAAGCCAGGTAGACCTGAAAAGGATCAGGAGGGAATGCTAAGACAACTCTAAGCACACCAAATAACAACATGGTGAAAGGGACCATTCCTCAAAAGCTTCAAATTTTCAAAACTCTTTTTGAAGATGAACAAAGAGAACTAAAATAGTCCTAGAACCATCAAGAAATTGACTTCGCAGTTATAACCTATGGGAGAAAAATCTCCAATCCCAGAGAGTTTTAATGTCATTTCTACCAAAATGTCTCAAGAAGAAAATATCAGTTGTACTTTGTCCCTTCCAGAAAAATTGGATAAGAGAAATCATGTTCCGACTCACCTCCTCATGGACAGCATTGCCCTGATCCCCAAACCTAAGAAAGTACAAGAAACAAAACCCCACGGAGTAGTGACCTTCCCCAACTACATGCATCTATGCCTTCTACTGAGCCAAAGAGAAAACATGAAGATGGGGCTCCACGTTTTGGGATGTTGCTTAGTAGCTTGATTGTACTATAAAAACACATTTAAGATGCTTTAAAAGCATCCTCTGACAAGATTGGAAAACTCTCTGAACCTTCAGGGAGACAAAGATGCAAGCTCAAGAAACCACCTGCACTCTGCCACCAGGAGCTCGTAACCCTGAGAAACAAGCAGTCGCTTCCCAGGAAGACTGTCCAGAGAGGGAGGGGGCCGCACACTTTCACAAGTGTTGGGACCCACTGGTTTAGAAGGGTCCAGAGGGCAGTAGTCCTCAGGAATCCACAAGCCACTGCCAATCCCTGGTACCCGAGCCCTCCTCAGGCAAGCAGCCTGGCTGCCTCTGTCCTTTGGCGAAGCTCTCTGAGAATCAGTTTCTCAGGGACCTGACATCCCATCTCATCTCATTTAAAGACTCTTGTAAGGATGTTGGACCCACCACAAGAATTGATAAATCATGAATAATTTTTATTTTTGATGAGTGGGAAAGAAACATATGCTTTGAAATCATGGCAGTTAACATCTCTAAACTGTGATTCTGTCCTTGGTCAGTTAAAACAATAACTAAAGGATTGCAATAGCTGGCCCACCTGCTGGGTGTCTCCTCAAATTCCCTAGCCCCCAGTCCCTCAGAATGTAATGGTATTTGGAGACAGGGCCTTCAAAGAGGGAAGCTGAAGATCTGCGGGTGGGCCCTAATCCAATCTGGCTGGTATCTTTTTAAGAAGAGGAGATTGGGACAGGGACACTCACAGAGAGGCCACCATGTGAGCACACAGAGAGAAGATGGCACCTACGAGCCATGGAGAAAGGCCTCAGGAGAAACAAATGCTGCTGACACCTGAATCTCAGCTTTGCAACTTCTAGAAAAGTAAGACAATAAATTTCTGCTTTTAAGTCACTCAGTTTCTGGTGCTTTGTTACAGCAGCCCTAACCAACTACAATAGTACCTATTCTGGAAACCTGATCTCTGTTCTATATATTTTTGTGCCTGTCCCCAGCAGGGCATTGCAGGGAGTCTGGTGAGAAGAAAATCTCCAGCCACCATGCCCAGCTTCACTTGTTCTGGGAGGTCACTATGCTGTTCATGGTGTGAAGGGGGGAAAGGGTGTGGCTAAGGTGGCGCTTCCCCTGGAGGACAGACTTGGGATGGCCAGTCTTTCTTTGGGCATCTCCTGCTCCAGCTAGAGGATGAAGGAGCCATCTCTCTCCTGCCCTCCTGGGATGAGGGTGTCTGAGGCAGGACTGGGCATCAGGGGTCCTCCCTCTTTGGCCTGGAGGGGGAAAAGGTTGCTTCTAAGGTTCTTCCAGTCATCAGAGAAGTGCAGGCTGCTGCTCAGTTTTTGACAGATATTCAGACTGCATCACACGTCATAATGTCAGTACTCAGATTTCAGGGTGGCTGAGATAATGGAGAAACATCCAGCAGGTGGGATGCAGAGGTGCATATAGTCATGGCACTTTGATGACCATGGCCTGGCTCCCAGCTCCACAGGCTGGTGTAGCTGCATTCTCTGAGCCTGGGGCTGGTGAGGTAGTGGTTAAGTCAATGGAGCCCTTAGCAGAGCCTTGGCCAGGGCAGGAGGTGGCTCCCAGCAGATGGCTGTCCAGAAATGCAGCAGTGTTTCATGTCCTCTGTGCTGCACATGATGCTTTCAGGGCTTGAGTGCTACATTTTGATGCCAGCTCTGCTCAGGTATATCTGTCCTTATTCAGCACAGTGACAAAGTTGATGACTTTATAAGCAGAGTAGCTTGGCCTAAGTCACCCTGTCAGGCAGGCAGGGTTTGTGTTTGCTCCTCCACTGCAGAGAGCACAAGGACCTTTGGCAAGCCCTGGCTTCACTCCCTTCTTTTCTGCCTCCCTGAGGGTCAGTTTCCTGATAAACAAAGGCTTGTTGTTCATTTTTTTCTGCGTCTCATTATATTTCAGGTTGCTTCTCCCCCATGCACTTATTGTCAGATTAATATAAAGATGCCAGCCTTGTTTCAGGAGGCATACAGTGGTCCCTCATCTGCAGCAACGCACTGCAAGACTATCAGTGGATGTCTGAAACCACAGGTACGACCAAACCCCATATATACTGTGATTTATTCCTCCATGTACATACCTAGGACAAAGTTCAATTTATAAATGAGGTACGGTGGCGCAAGCCTGTAATCCCAGCACTTACGGAGGCTGAGACAGGAGAATTGCGAATTCAAAGCCATCCTCAGCAACAGTGAGGTGCTGTACATAAAACACAAAATAGGGCTGGGGATGTGGCTCAGTGATCGAGTGCCCCTGAGTTCAATCCCCAGTACCAAAATAAATAAATAAATAAATAAATAAATAAATAAATAAATAAGGCACAGTAAGAGAATAAGCAGACTAATAAAATAGAATAACAAAATAAATATAATAATAAAAATAAAACAGAACAATTATAATAATAGACAGTAATAACAGTTATGCGAATTATATGACTTGTTTATTTCTAGAATTTTCCATATACTGTATTTGGGCTATAGTTGAAACCACAGAAAGCAAAACCAAGAAGAAGGGAGTACTACTGGACAGAAATTTAATCCTATACCTATTCAAAATATTCAACTCATCTTGAATTATTTTATTTCATAAAGTAGGTTTCTGTTATGAAATTGTACTGAGAGTCTCCTCTTCTGGGAATTTCTTGTGGCTCCTCCAACCAGCCTCAAACCTTTTTATTTATACATTGTAATCTGTCCTTTTCTGAAACCTCCTTCTTTTATTTTTGAAAAACTGCTGCTCATTCTTCATGGCTCAGCACAGACACCCCCTCCTCCAGGAAGCCTTCACAGCCTGCGCCCAGCAGCTCTGGTTCCGCCCTGTTCTCTCCCTTCTACTTTCTGTACATTCCAGGTCTACCCTGGCCGCTGATCCAGGTGGGTTGTGTGGCTCTCTCTCTAGAGGATGCAACTCCTTAGACAAGGCCTCTCTCTTCTGCCTCCCTGCCTGGCCCAGCACCTTGTTCACAATAGAGAATAGTTGGTGTTTTGAAAGAGTGGGCTGATTGAATGGAAAGCAGGTATTTCCTTGAGGGATTTTCAGTGCTCAGGAAGCCTCTGACTTCCCCGTGGTCTGATATCCAGTGAAAGATATCTGAAAGCAGGAGCACTCACCCATGTGTACTGCCTGCCCCCTCAACCAATCAGGACTTCTCCAGAGCCACCTCATAGAACCAGTTCTGAGACGATGAGCAACCAGAACATAGCCTGACCTATGCCATCTATGAAAACTCCCATTCAAACCCCCAACAGTCGACTTGGTTGCCTTTTCTATAAAACCTCAAGGTTTCTGTCAATGCCTTGAAGCAGACCTTTGGTCACTGTACCCCATCTTGTCTTTCCCAGCCTGGCCTTCAGGCACTGCAGGGTTGGACCCCAGCTGCCCCTCCTCTCTGTGGCCCCCACATTTTACCTCCTCTGCAGGCACACCATTTGCCTCTTCAATTTTCCTTCAGCTGGCCATTGCCAGGAAGGTCCTGACCCTTCCCCCATCCTAGACTTTTCCTTTTAAAGATCAACTAGCTCTAAATTTTTCTGTCTATCTCAGCCAAGTTGTTCTCTCTCTCTCTCTTTTTTTTAACCCCAGCTGATTTTTACTGGCAATACTCCATTCTTTAGAGTGATGCTTTCTTTCCTAAAGTGAACTGCTTTCTCCAGGTATACTGACATCTACTTAAGGTCAGAGATTGTATCTTATGTTAATCAGCTGACCATCTGTCAATCAACCAATCCTTGGGGACCAAAATAGGTGCTGCCTTGCTCCAGGCCCTGGGAGCAGCAGGAACCAGGATAGGAAGGCCCCAGCCTATGTCTCTGTATCCTCAGGGATACCTGAGAGCAGCCTGGGCAGAGCATGCATGTTTTTGAACATATTGGGTTGTTGATGTATTTCAAGGATGGACTCACTTAAACACAGCTAGTTCACCAACTAGATTTTCTTCTATTTCTTGGAAGAACTCACAGAAGTGTGCAGACACTAGTTCAACTTGTTTTCACTTCAAAAACCAACTGCTTTGAGGTAAATTCACATACAACAATATGCACCCTTTAACCAATGGGTACATACAGCCATGTAAACACCATATGAATCAAGATGCAAACCTTTTTATCACCCGAAAAATGTTCTCTTCTGCTCCATTTTCAGACAACCTCACCTTTCCCACAACCCTTGGTAACCACTGGTTTGCTTTCTGATGCCATAAGTTAGATTTGCCTTTTCCAGCACTTCACACATACTTTGTGATTCCAGAAATGCAATCCCAGAGCTGATATTCTTTTGTGTGTTTCCTGATTTTTGTGTTTGAGAAATATCCATTCTATTGCATCCATTGGTAATTTGATCTTTTTCATTGCTGAATCTAATTTCATTGTGTGGATATGTCTTAATTTGATGGATACTTGGCTCGTATCCTGGTTTTGACATTTTTTTTTAATTTTTTAGTTGTAGATGGATGCAATATCTTTATTTTATTTATTTAGTTTTTTTTATGTGGTGCGGAGGATCGAACCCAGTGACTCACTCACGCGAGACAAGCACTCTACCACTGAGCCACCACCCCAGCCCCTGGTTTTGACTTTTATAAAGCTGATAAATGAATGTGTTACTGGAGTCCTTGAAGACCCTAACCCTAAGGTGTTCCAACCGATCAGGCTGGGCCACCTATACCAATATGCCAAAGAGACAAGCAGTGGTGAAGGGCAGGAAAGGAGTTTCAAACAGTGTGGGCACACCAGGAAGAACAGGTGGAGGGGTACAGTGACCAAAGGTCTGCTTCAAGGCATTGACAGAAACCTTGAGGTTTTATAGAAAAGGCAACCAAGTCGACTGTTGGGGGTTTGAATGGGAGTTTTCATAGATGGCATAGGTCAGGCTATGTTCTGGTTGCTCATTGTCTCAGAACTGGTTCTATGAGGTGGCTCTGGAGAAGTCCTGATTGGTTGAGGGGGCAGGCAGTACACATGGGTGAGTGCTCCTGCTTTCAGAGCAGCCTCCCTTCCCATGGCAGTTAATTGCTCCTATTTAGTGGAAGGCTCTCATCAGGCATGATTTGTCTGAGAGGCTCTGCTCTTCCTAGAACCCAAACTGCATGTTTGGGGCTGTGACAGGAGACACGTAGGAGCCACTCAACGGGTCTGGAACAGGAGGTTGGAAAAGCTGGCAGTTGAATGTCCCTGAAAATCTTGAAAATACCTTACTCTTATTTTGGTGTCCGCAGTCTTGAATGGGGACAAGACAGGTCAGATAAATTTAGGGCTAATAAACCTTGTATTCTACTCCTGTAGTGATTAACTAGCCTTTGTGCAGAACTGAAAGGGGACCTGGTCCCAAATTTAAGACAATAAAATGCAAATCGAAAGCAGAGATGCCAAGCTTTGTTCTGCTTATAGTTCCTCTTTGGACATTGAAAGGCCTGTGTGAAGAGTCAGTGCGTTTAGCCAAAGCAGCTTCTAATTGTCTGTTATCATCTCCCACATACACAACTTTGTATGGATGCATGCTTTCACTCCTCCTGGGTAAATATTTAGGAGTAAGATGGTGAATAAAATGGTAGTTCCATGCTTGTTTTTTTAGTGAAATTGCCAAATTGTTTTCCAAAGTAGTTGTACCATTTTAATCTAGCAGCTAAGTGTGAGAGTTCTAGTTCCTCCATATTCTTACCATGAGTTGGTACTGTCAAGTCTTTTTAATTTTATCTATTTTAATAAGCAGACATATTTTATTGTGGTATTCATTTGCATTTCCTTATTGAATTAAGTGTGTTTTATGTGCTTAACTCATATATCATCTTTTAAAATTTATATGTCTATTTAAATATTTTACCTAATTTTTAATTAGATAATTTTTGTTATTACAAAATGGTAAGTTTGCTTTGTATGTGTAGATATGAGTTCACTGTCAGATATCTGTATTGTGAAATATTTATCCCAGTTACTGGCTTGCTTTGTACTTTCATGGTAGTGTCTTTTTAAAAGATTTTGTTTTAATTTTGGTTTTATCTAATGGTTATCTTCTTTTTTTTCTATTTCTTTAAAAAACAAAACAAAACAAAACACTGCTTACCTGAACCAAGGTGTTGAGAACTTCTTGTTTCATTTTGTGAACTGTATAGTTCTGGGTTGGATTATAGTCCTAGATTAAATTTAGGCCTATTATACATTTGAACTAATTTTTGTGTGTTCTGTTGGTTTTCTGGGGACTGTGTAACACATGACCACAAACAAGGGGGCTCCTAACAACAGACATTTACTCACAATTTCAGAGGCCCAAAGCCTAAGTCAAGGTGTTGTCAGGGCCCTGCTCCCTCAGGTGCTCTGAGGGAGAGTCCTCCGGACCTCTTCCAGCTCAGGTGCTGCAGGTGGTCTCTGGCTGGAGACAGCATAACTGCAGACTTCACTCACTTCTTTCCAGAGCTTTCTCTGTTTCTTCTCTCTTGTCTGTCTCCTCCTCATCTTGTAAAGACCCTCGTCATTGGATACAGAGCCTGCGCAAGTAATCCTGGATGATCTAATTTGAGAGCCTTGATTTTATTACCTCTGCAAAGATCCTTTATCCAAGTACAAGGTCGTTTCTGCAGGTACTGTAGCCTACGACTTAGATGTCTGTCTTGGGGGATCACAATCCAGCCTCTCACATATGGGATGGGAGATGAAGTTTGTAGCTCATTATTTTTCTATTTGGATAGTCAGTTGTTCTATTGTTGGCTGTTGAAAAACCATTCATTCCCCATTAAATCATCTTAGAATCTTTTTCAAAAATCAGGTGGCCATTTGTATGTGGATCTGTTTCTGAGTTCTCTCTTCGGGTCCACTGGTCTGTACGCCAACCTCCATGCTAATACCCCACTACCCTGGTTACTGTAGGTTTAATCATCCTTTCATCCCTGAGATCAGGGAATATAAATCCTTAGTTCTTCTCCAAAAATTATTTTGATTATTCTAGGTCATTTGAATTCCCGTATACATTTTACATTTAGCTTGTTAATTTCTACCAAAAAAACTCTGCTGGGATTTTGATCAAGATTGTATTAGATTTATAAGTCAATTTGTGTAGAAAAGACATGATATTGAATCTGGTTCAATAATTTGCATTACTGCATATTTCACTAAAAGGAAGCTAACAAAGCTTAGCCTGGGTTTTTATTCATTATTGTACGGATAAGAAAATATTCTAAACTGTCTTAATTTTAATTACAAGGATTAGTAGGTGGTGGGGTGGGTGGCTAAGGGAAGAGTTGTAGTTTGGATGTGATGTATCCCTCAAAGCTGATGTGTGAGACAATGAAAGAAGGGTTAGAGCAAAAATGATTGGGTTATGAGAGCTTTAACCTAATCAGTGAATTAATCCTTTGACTGGATTAACCCAGTGGTAACTGAAGATGGGCAGGTTGTGGCTGGAGGAGGCGAGTCATTGGTGCCTTTGGGTATATATTTTGTATCTAGTTAGTGGACTGTCTGCTTCCTGTTCCTGTGAGCTGCTTCTGTCTGCCACACTCTTCTGCCATGATGTTCTGCCTCACCTCAAGCCCCAAGGAATGGAGCCAGCTGTCTCTGGGTTGAGACATCTGAAACTGGGTCCTCAAATAAACTTTTCCTCTTCTAAAGTTGTTCTTGTCAGGTCTTTTATTCATAGCAGTGAAAAAGCTGATTGAAACAGAATGCTTTGGGTTTGTACATTCCTGCATGTGTGTTGAAATCCTCACTTAAATCCCACATGGCTGACCAGCAGGCATAGCACACCCTGTTTATGTGAAAACTCTCTGGACTGTTAACACTGCCCAATCCAGGAGCAATGAGCACTTCTTCTTCTGTGCTGTCCTCTTATCCCAAAGTTTTCTGTGATTCTCATTATCCCACCCCCTTATCTACAGCCTATGGAGTTTCAAGGTGAACAATTTGTTTTCCTTCCCCAAAGTTTCATTATAAACATACACTTGGCTCTTTGGTCCAGTGGACATTTTTGAAATTGCTATAAGGCTTGGCTGATGTCCCAGAATCTGGTCCTTTTTCTTGATAGCCTCTGTAATGGCTCTATAACCCTTTTCCTTAAGATATCCTTGTTCTCAGGAATTTTAGTTAACCGTAACTACTGACAAATCTTTTTTCCTCTGGATGTAAGAAATTAGTGATATGAAGATTGAATAAAATCAACCAATAGGCTGTTCAGGTAAGGTGAGGATTCAGTTGTAGAATATCCTGGTTGCAGGCAGGGCAGTGTAGTGTCCAAGTCTGTGTCCAGGGGAGGGCAAGAAGGGGCTGCATCCTGGCTGGTTGTATAAACCAAGGTGGTTGGTTTTTAGAGAACAGGATCTCCAGGCAGTGGAGAGACTGCTAGAGGATGAGAGGTGGAGAGAGGTTCTTCATGTTCACAGGCTAACATGAGAAGGAGCTGGTCAGCGGGTTGATGGGACATGAGTCAGATGAGTTTGAGAAGATGAGTGGACTTGGCTCTCCACGTAGAAGCTGGAAGGCCAGGTCCCTGTGGATCCTGGGGGTCCCCAGGAAAGAGATGTCTCCCGCACAGAAGGGCTGTGGGTAGGCTCTCTGTCAATCATCCCGTCTCAGCGTATGGTGATGAATCCCGGCTATGGGTGCCCTCAATGGGGACTTGCCAATGACATTGCCTAGTTAAAGCCAAGTAACTTTCACAGAGTAGGCATATGGTTTCAGAAGGTACCTATTAAGGACCTGAAGCCTTAAAGTGATAGTATTACAATGCAAGGCCAAGGAGCAAGGAGGACATGTGGTGCCCAGAGTCTGCTCCTTGCACAGCATTTCATCTGCCAGTTGACTGGTGAAAACAATGGCAAAGTAATCATACCCACAAGAAATCAGGTGTTGCTGAGAAGATGTCTGAAACATAGATTTATAATCTCACCAGGAGCAATGCACCTTGCCCAAAGATGGAGGTATCCCAAGACATATTACAAGAGCCATAGGGACCAAGAATATGGTATTGGCTTTAAAACAGGCACAAAGACCCATGAAACAGAATAGAGAAACCAGAGGTAGACCCATGCATATATAGTCAACTTCTTCTCAACAAAGCTGCTAAACAAATACCTTGAAGACATGACAGTCTCTTCAACAAACAGTACTGGAAAAACTGGATAATCACATGTGGAAGATTGAAGTTTACTCCTATTTCTCACACTGCACAAAAATAAACTCAAAATGCATCAAAGACTTTAAGGCAGGACCTAAAATTCTGAAACTAGTAGGGGGAAATGTTGGGGAAACTCTAAAATTTTGGCACAGTCAGCAATTTCCTGCTTAGGACCAAAAGCACAGGCAACCACAACAACAACAACAATTTTTTTTTAATTGACAAATGGGATTACATCAAGCTAAAAAACTGCACAGCAAGAGGCAATCAACAGAGCGAAGACACAAAAGAGGGAGGAAATCTTTGCCAGCTGTCCATCTGACAGAGGAATAAATTCAGAAAATATAAAGAACTCAAAATAACAAAAAACAAACCAACCAATAAAAATGGGCAAATGATCCAAATGGGCACTTCTTTGAAGAAATACAAATGGCCAATAAATATATGAGAAAATACTAAATATCATCAGCCATCAGGAAAATGCAAATCAAAATTATGAGATTTCATTTTATCCAGGTTAGAATAGCTATTACAACAAAATTAACAAATACTGACAAGTTATGGAGAAAAAGGAATCCTTATACACTGTTGTAGGAATGTAATTTAGCATTGGAAACAGTTTGGAGGCTTGTCAAAAACTTGAAAATAGGGGCTGGGGTTATGGCGCAGTGGTAGCGTGCTCGCCTGGCATGCGTGAGGCACTGGGTTCGATCCTCAGCACCACATAAAATAAAATAAAGATATTCTTCCCATCTACAACTAAAAGATAAATGTTTAAAAAAAACCTTGAAAATAGAACTTTCATATGATTCAGCTATCCCACACCTGAGTATTTATCTGAAGGAAATTAAGTCATTATATAGAGATATCTGCATTCCTGTAATTTTTGTGGCACTGTTCACAATAGCTAAGATAAAGAATCAACCTAAGCGTCCATCAGCAGGGAAATGGATAAAAAAATATGGCTACATATATGTGTGTATATGTGTGCATGTGTATATGTATACATATACACATGTATAGGTGTATGTGAATGTACATATATTTTATATATGTACATTTATATTTATATATGTATGTATATATGTATGTGTGTATATACATAGTCCATCATATCATATGTATTTATCTATATATACACAATGCGTTATTATTTGACCACAAAGAAGTGGAATTCTGTCATTTGTTACAAAATGGATGGAACTGGGGATATTGTGTTAAACAAAATGACCCAGTTCAAATCCACAAGAATTAAGACAAAATTTATCAAGTGTTCATATACCATAATTTACATACAGGGTAAGTATCTCCAATCTGAAAACCAAAACAGAAAATGATCCAAAATCTGATATTTTGTAAACATCACAGTAATGCTCAAAAATTTTAGATTTTGGAATTTTTAATGTTTGGCTTTTTGAATTAGGGATATTCAGCCAGTAAGATCTATGGAAATATTACAAAATCTAAAAATTCTGAAATCTGTAACAGTTCTTGTGTCAAGCATTTCTAGAACAATTACTCTGTTGTATGTTTTTGTCAAAACAATTATTTTCTCACATTAATGTCTGTGCCATTTATTTTCTGTTTTTAGTGAATTAAAAGTTAAAAGTCAATTTGTATCAAAAGAGAAAAATCAAGCAAATTAATGAGATTTTAAAAATACAAGTTCAATTGTTCTTTTCATTTAAAATCATAGGCATATAACAGAGAATTAGAAAATAATTCCTTGATGTAAAAGGCTGGATTCTACCTGATGATTATAGAATACAAAGCCCAGGGTCAAGAGTGAATGGGCCGAGTCACGTGTTTTCTCCTAATGATGAGACCAACCCATGACAGTCCCCAGGCTGCCGAGGACACTGTATCATGTTATACTCTAAGTACTCACACACTGCTGTCCTGGCACATCCAGTGCTCTTGTTATGGTAGGTGTAAAACCTACAAGCTGTCTGACATTTTGTGAGGGTGAAGGTACTGGAGATTGAACCCAGGAGCCACATCCCCAGTCCTTTTTATTTTTAATTTTTTATTAGGGTCTTGTTAAGTTGCTTCTGGTCTCTAAGTTGCTGAGGCTGGCCTTGAACTTGAGATCCTCCTGCCTCAGCTTCCTGCGTTGCTAGGATTATAGGCATGCGCCACTGTGCTCTGCTCATCTCACTCACTTGACATTGTGAAATTGTGAAGTATGTACCAAAATTGAGCAGATCCATTTTGACGATTGTAGAAGACAGTGTCACTGTCAACACTCATGGTTTTGTTCACTATCTTGAGATTTGAAAATATGACCAGAATGGGGTTAATTGTTAAACTGAAATAAATTTGTCCTAAACCTGTCTCCATACTTCGGTGATAAAGTTTGTCCCAGAGTGGCCTCCATACACAGTGCGCTGTAACCTAGCTTGCTATGCATATAATCTGTAATTTAATTTAACGGTAGTCAGTAGCTTGTAACCAAGCAACTACATCTCTGCCAATCACAGCAAGTAGTTATCACTTGCTGCGGACTGGTCTGACCATGCGCATATGGTCGGAAACGCTGACTGCCACCAACCAGATGGTTTCGGATGAGGCATTTGCTTTTCTCGAGCGGTGAGTGTAATCTGCAGAGGTGGTGGGGTTAGCCATCTTGGGTGCCCAGTGCAACTTGGGGCTAGAGCCTTTTTATTTTTTTTCTCTATTCTTTCTTTAGGCAAGCTTTGCTAAATTGAGTTTGCTCAGTTTTTCTTAAAACAATCCCAATCTAGGAACCAGCTGTGAGAACCTGCCTGCGTTCCTTCTGGCATTTGGGGGGACTCAAAGACTATTTTCTGACCATCTTTGAACCATCTAGGAGTAGAATGAGCTGTAGTACTCAGAAACACAGAAGACTGCCTTGGGAATAACTGCTTTCCCACCACAGGGTCAAATGACCACAGCTTGAGACCCTGGGCTGGGGAGAGAGATGGTGACAGCAAGAATACTAATTGAGGCTGTCGAGGGGAAAAGTGTGAGGACCAGCCAGAGGAAATACAGAGGCCTAGGAAACCCCAGGGAATGCCAACGAAGGAGTGCCCTCTGAACACATGTCTAATCCAGATAGAATCCTTGTGGGCACAGGAAGAGCTACACCCATCAAGTGATATTTTCTTGCTCTTTCACCCTAGGGTAGCGGCTGGACTTGAAGTGGTCAGAAGACAAGATCACTAGGCCTGTCTGGTGGAAGAGGTGGGTGTACCAAATGCAAATGGAGAGGTCTACCTGCTGCTTGCTGGCCTGGCTCTGCAGGATTCCAGAAAGCTTGGCTGTTCCTGAGAGAGAAACTTTGTTTCAATGCAGTATCCTGTTTTGACTGTTAACTTGGGACTGGCAGTGTAATTACTGCAACCAGAACTCATTTTGTCCCTGGAGAGAACCGGTGGATTTTTCCTTATCCACCACATAAGCAGGTGAGCCATGGGTACCCTAGATGGAGACACCAGCACCCAGGAGCAAGTGTGCGTAGGCAGTGTGGAGAGAACAAAGTCAGTTCTGAAGAACTCCATGAGTGCAGCTTGTTCACAGTCAAAGCAGCAGTAATTGGGATTACAGAAAACAGTCCTTTAACACCAAAGTTAATTAGTAGAAACCCACAAAATACCATGTTCAAAAAAGCAATTTGAAAAATTACTTGAAAGAATATTCCATTTTTTCTCAGAACAAATCTCTAGGGTATACTAAATATTAGCTTTTGTGCTAGAAAATTAATTGATAATTCTGGAAGCAATATACCACAATTGTGTGTACTTTATTTAGTAAGTAAAAGTTAAGTTGGCAATCATGCAGTAAAACAATGATAATAATCAAAATCATCCAGTGGGAATTATGCAGAGTGTTTTAGTATTATAACTCATTTCCCCTTCACTACAATGTTATTGACATTCATTTTCATTTTAGGAAGTGATGTTTGGAGACACTGAGTGACTTGCCTAAGTCATAGACCTGTGATGTGGAGAGATTATCTCACTCCAGGGACCACAGCATACAATATAAATTCATACACCTTATGCAGTTTTTCTTATTGTTGGAAATAGGTATGTAATGTGTTCCTAGCATCAGATTATGACAGAAATATAAAAGGGTGGTAGCATAGTCTTGCTTACAAGGTTTCAGGAGGATTCCTGAGTTGAGAGATGTCTGTTTGGTCAGGTGGTTATTGGCAAAAAAAATTGTAGAGATTATGACAACATCAGGGAACAGGTGGCAGCAATTTCAAGTACTGGACAAAGGGGAGGAAAAGAACGGCAGACATAATGAGAGTGAATGAGGATGAGAAAAGCTAGTGCACAAAAATGTTCAGGGCTATGGGGCTGTGCCTGCCTGTGTCCTAGAGGAGAGCTCAGCATATTCTAATCCCCATTCACTGTGGCTGGCACAGCATTATTTTATAGCTTCCTAGATGTCAGTTCCACCTGTGTGGTTTGCATAACTGTGGTTCTATGGGTGTGAGAAGCATGGACCACATGTTGATGGGGAGATGGGCTGTTCTGGTCATGACAATTCAGCCCAGGGAGGGGTGCCCTAGCCAGCCTCTGAGTAACCACAAAGACATGCACCTGTTTGGAAAATGCAACAGTCTACATCAGGCCTGGAAATAATTACAGCAACTGATTGTGTTACAAGAATAGTTATGGATGTGACTGACCTTAGAGAACACAGAGGGGAGCCATTAGGACTGTCTGGAGCTGGATGCGTCATACTGTTAAGGTGGTGAGAAGGACGGAAAGAGTAGCTGTGTCTGGGAAAGGTAGGAGGAATTCCTTCCTGTGGAAGTTCTTGACATTGTCAAAGTCACTGTGGTCTATGAAGGGGAATTGTTCTCAGAGATAACACTGTAGAATGCCTCGCTGTTTTTGTTTTGTTTTGGTTTTGCCTATTTGCAAAAGAGCTTTTTCCCTTGGAGTATGAAGAAGGCATCACTATTTTACCACTGCACATTGTCTTCTGGGGTGCTTGATTCGTTGAAGTCAGTGTGAAACCTGTGTTTAAGAAAAGTCTATTTCAAAACTGAATTTGCAATAGATTCTAAATGTCATTTAGAAAGTCTTTCATCTGTGGAGTTAAAAAGTCTCTTCAGACTGGGCACAGTGGTACACACCTGTAATCCCAGTTGTTCAGGAGTCTGAGGGAAGGTGATTCCAAATTGGGAGCCAGCCTCAGCAACTTAGCAAGACCCTGTCTCAAAATGAAATAAAAAGTTGAGGCTTGGGGCGTAGCTCAGTGGTAGAGCACTTGCTTATACTAGGCCCTGGATTCAATCTCTAGTTATTGCAAAACAAATCAAAACAAATTATTTTATTTGCAGCAAAATGTTTTGATGTGAAAAATTTTGAAAACAAAGGAGGTGTAATTTTGTTATGTTCACCAATATCTTACTTTTTGTTGTTTTTTGGTATATATAAGAAGGCTGAAATGTTTATAAGATTTACAGAAGGTAAATCTTACTAAAATAAAATACACATGGCCATAAAGTCTGTAATGTAAATATCTTTGTAATGGATTGAACCCCCTGGATTTTCTTCTGGATAAAGTTCTGGGTTTCTGGGACACACAGATCATTGAGGTGACATGTCAGATACACGTGCAGTGATGGATGGGAATGTTGCTTTAATGCAGACTTTTCATTGCTGTTTTGCACAGCTTATTGAATTATGAACTGCTACTGAAGAACAACACATTCAGCATCTCATAGTAATTAATTATTTGTTAGGAAGAGTTGTCTCTTTGCAAACTTTACAAGTGCCTCTAAAGATTGAGGAGTAATCACTTAATTAACCATGTTAAAAATCAATTAGAAAAGGATACACTATTCTTTGTAAAGCATTTTCTGTATATAGTCTTTCCTAATTTGTTTCCTTTTGTTTCGATAACCTAAGCTTGCCCTGTGTAAGTTCCACCACCAAAAACCAAATAGTCCAATAGAGAGTATTAGAGAACATCAATGATCATATTGCTTCATTTTATGCTTTGATGACATTATAAGGGAGTACAGTAGAAAAATTAATAGGTATAAATTTGTAATTATTTTGAAGGGGACTTCTTGTTGAAACAAATAGACTTAAAGAGCTCTTATGTCAGCTCCACATCTTTTTTTTTTTTTAGATATATATTTTTTTTTTTAGCTATTGATGGATCTTTATTTTATTCATTTATTATTTATACATGGTGCTGAGGATCGAACCCAGTGCCTCACACATGCTAGGCAAGCGCTCTACCACTGCGCTACAGCCCCAGCCCCAGCTCCACATCTTTTAATGAAAGGACTATGATGCTTTTATCATGATGGATAATCTGAGAGACCCAACTAGTGACACATGCTTGACAGATGTCTTTAAAATAAATGAGACAAGAACAATGGGTTGCTTATGAGTGATAAGAAATGTGTAGTCTTAACAATTGCATCCTTTAGAAAGTGCAGAGGTATAATAAATGAAACTTTTCATTATGGAGTATGCTTATATAAATATGATTAAATGTAGTTTTCTCAATTTAGATGTTTAAATGTTACTAGTAGTTTCATTAGGCTCTATATGTATCTCAGACATGGATTAAGTGATATATTTTGAAGAATTCTAAACTGTTTGAAGCAATGTTTTCTTTTTAGTCCTATAATGAATATGTAACAGAGCTGGACTGCCTGAGTCTTAGAAAATGTGCATCTCTTAGAATTCTTTTTGAAATGAAATCTTCTATTTAGTCCATCAGTTAAAGCTATACTCACTGAACATTATCACTTTTGTTTTAGAAATGTGTAATATCTGTTAAGGATTTAACCACATTTTAAGGAATAAAACATTAATAAAGGATGAAATATAGTCTTCCAAGGGGATAAATTGAGAATATCTCATTTGTAAAAAAAATCTTTCCATGAGTCTTGTTTCATTTGAAAATAAAGCAGATTCTCCAAACTTGACACTACCTGCTGTGTGCAGAATAATGTGCAAGTTGGACAGCCCCCTGCGGGGTGGATGGTCCAGATGCCTCTTAGCTGGTTTATTTCATTCCTAGAATCCATTTGATACAGGTCTTTATTGTGTTTCCAAAGTGGTCAACCATATTGAATTCAGTTCTTATCTCCAGTGAAATAAAATGTGACATTGATACATTTGACTTGTTAATAACTAAAGCTGGACTAATAAGATGATTTCTCTTACTGAGGTTGGCAGCATTTATTCATGTTTAAAATTTGTGACTCTCTAAACTGTGGGTCAGAGCTGAGGCTAGTGAAAACCTGTAGAGGAAGGAGTTTTGCAGGTTTATACTTGGAATCTGCAGTTCTTCTGTTCAGAGACAATGGCATTACAAAGGAACAGAAGTTCCCGAGGATTTCCTCAAACAGAGAACAGCATTTGGGAGGCTGTGTTGACAGTGTCTTAGTGTCTCAGGCTTCTGGAGGCAGGACAAGGCTGGTGGTGTCCCTCTTGTGCTTTCAGTTGGCTAAGTGGTTTCTGATCCACTAGAAAGGAAGAATGGATGTGGGGTCTCTGTAGGAAGTCTCTATGAAAGGTCTCCATGTGTCAGGTTTCTTTGGAAACTATGAAATGCCTGTGTGGGGTTTCTGTGGAGCTAGGTATAGAGGATTTTCTGCAAGAATCTTCTGTGAGGTCTCTGTTGTGGTGAGATATTTTTATGTACTGTCTCCATGAGTTGTCTGTATATGAGGAGGTCCCTATAGGAGACTGTGTGGCCTTTGTACGTCTTGGAGGCACTGTAGGAGGTCTCTGTGAGAGATCTCTGTGAGGACACTGGGGCAGGGGGAGGTGTTTGTGTGTTGTCTCTGGATGAGTTCTGTGTGGGAGAACTCTGTGGAAAACCTGTAAAATCTCTGTGGGAGGTTCTCTGGGTCTGTGGGGCAACATGAGGTCCTGTGGGAATTACTGTAAGGTCTCCCTGAGAGGTTACTGTGCCATCACCTGGTAACGTGTTGGAGGTCGCTCTGTGGTGTCTGCGCACAAGTTTCTATGTGAGATCTCTCTACACTTGGTCTGTGTCAGAGGTCTCTAGGAGAAGTCTCTGAGGGTGCTCTTTGTGAGGTCTCTGGGAAATCTGTGAGGTTTCGGTATTGCAGTGAGAGTCCCTGTACTGTGTCTACTGTTTCTTGTTGGTCATCTTTCAGAAGTCTGAGTTCTCTATAAGAATCTGTGAAGCTTTCACGGGGCCTGGGAGGCTGAGCGATGTCTCTCTGTGAAGGAGCTGTGTGAAGACTGTGTGGCACTGAGAAGTTGCTGGGGAGATCTCTGCCTTAGGTCTCCATGAAAGGTCTCTGAAATCTCTCTTAGTGCAAGTCTCTGTCAGAGGTCTGTGTGATCTGTGTGAGGATCTAGTCCCTTATTTTTAAGGGAAATACTCATTTTTTCTGTGTTAGCTGTCAGAGGTCTCTGTGAAGTTCTCTGTGAGGGTCCTTTTGGGGTCTGTCATTGTGGGCCTCTGTAAGGTCTATGTATGGGTCCAAGTGTGGACCTTTGTGAGGTCTTTGGGTATCTGTGGAAGTATCTGGGGGTCTGCGTTGAGGGCACTGTGGAAGACTCTAGGATTTTTCATTGTGGGTCTCTATTAGGGCCTCTGGAGATCTTTGGGGGGTCTGTCAGTGTGGGTTTCTGTAGGAGTCTCTGGAGTTGTGAAACACTCTGGGGATCTGTCAGTATGGGTGAGTGAGGGATTCTGTGGAAATCACTGTGGGGATCTAACTGTGTGACTCTGTGGAAGTCTGCTAGGAGGTCTCTATGGAGGTTTTCATCAGGTGTCTGTGGAGGACTCTGGAGATTTCTCAGTGTGGGGCTCTGTCAGGGATTCTGTGGAGATCTCTGTGAGGGTGTCTCCATGTAGGTCTCCATGGGCGTTTCTATGGAAGCCTCTGTGGAGGATTCTGGGGATCTTCAGCGTAGGTCTGTTAGGGATTCTGTGAAAATCTCTGTGGAGGTCTAACAGTATGGGTCTTTGAGGAGGTCTCTGTGGAAATACCCCAGTCCATAGCCTTATGACCCCTCATGAAAGACAGGGCTGGTACCAGGCAGGAGAAGGGACAAAAACTTTCCCCCTCCTGCTTCTGACTGGCACATTGGCATTGCTTTCTGTAGCAGTTGTCCCCTCAGGAGCCTTGGGGTGCCTGTCCAATTCCCTTTCACCCAGAACTTTCCACTTGAGTCCATGAGAGGACCTGGCAGTGCCTGGCCCAGGGCCATTTCTGTTTTCACTCTGGAGCTGCCATAGACACCTGGTGAGACAGAACATGGCTCTGAAGGGGCCTGTGGTGCCTGTACCACACCCTGAGGGGCCGCTCAGTTCCATGTACAGGAAGGATCTTGATAGGCATGGGGGTAGAACTCATGCCATGTTTTCTGCCTCAGTGGTCCCTCCTGGAGCAGGACTCCCTGCCAGGGAATAAATGAGGCCCATGGAGCAGTGCCCACTGCTCACTGTATGTGGAACACAGCCTGGAACACTTTGGAGAAATGGATCCTCCTTCCCTGCTTTGTGATTTTCTACTTTCCCATGTGGACAGGCCCTGAGAAGAGGAAATCTGGACTGGAAGCAGAGCAAGGCCCAGAAGGGACCAATCCTGACCTGTCCCCCTACTCAGGAAACTCCCACATTTTGAACAGGTTACTTCCCTTGTGGGTACAGATCCTGTCTGATTGCCTTTTCTCCTGGAAGTCAAGGAAGAACTGGAGCCAGGAGACTTGCTCTGTGACTCCAGGCCGGCTCCTTGGCCCTTTTAAGTCCTAACTTCTTCCCAGGGAGCATTACTAGAGCTATCTGTATGTGTAAAAGTCACTAGCCTGCAAGTCACAACCAGAGTGCCCTAGCCCTAGCCTTTCCACTAATTGTCAACTCATCCTTTCTGGAATTCAATAGGCAGTGTTGTAGAGGCTTATTAATATACTCTTCAGAAATCTATATCTCTGCTTGAAAGATTTGCTTTCTTCTGCATTTGTATCAGAGCTAAAGGGGCTTCTCCAGGCCTGTGTCTGAAAGCCAAGGCAGGGGGAGGCCTGGAGTAGAATGGGGTGAACTACTCAGCCACTGAGTCTCCTTCCTCCAAGCTGGTGGCTGGCATTGGAGGGCATTGGCTTCCTATCCATGCCACCACTTAGGATCCTATGCCACCCTGTCTTCTTCCTTGGCTAAAAATAAAATTTTTCTCAAACATTTCACCTTGAACCCACTATGCCAAACCATTGGACAATTACCGCACAACTGATTCTGTCCAGAAGGGGGTGCAATGCACCAGGTGTTGACCCCTTCCCTATGCCTCAACACGACACAGACAGAAGCCACTACCTCTAATGAGAAAAAAAATGTGAACTAGAGAGCAATAGACATCTCTATAGGAAGAAGCCGTTAGCACACAAAGAATGTACATAAGGCAAAATAGTCATTTTCTGTATGGACTGTTTTATATATATATATATATATTTTTTTTTTTTTTTTTCAGAAAGAAAACTTTTCTTACCAGAAAAACTGAAAAACATGGTATGTTTGACCAGATAAGACCTTTTGGAAGACAGCGTGTTAGGTTATGGTGGAGGTAGCCTGAGATGCCTGCTCCCCTTGGCCTGTGCCAGTAGGGACTGTCTGGTGGTACAGGCTCCCTGAGCAGCAAGGCCTGATTGCTGTCCTGTGGCCCTTGGGGCTGGCATGGTGACTGCAGGCCATATCGCTCATCATTTATTCTTTGCTTTATGCAGAAGGGACCCTTGTGGTGACAAGATTACCTCCCACTAGGGCTTGGGGTTCCTCTTCATGTCAGTTTAGCTCTGGTGGACCACCGCCATGCTGATGCGCCAGCTTGTCCACCAGGATCTGTCCAACAACTGTCATGATGTTCTGGGCTTTAGCTGTCCTGTTGTCCATTAACAGTCTGTCTGTGACTGATCCCTGGATCTGGGCAGTGGCTAACAGGGGTTTGACTTTTTCCGAGGAATTTTCCTGCCCTCTGCCTTTTTTGTTGGGATGGAGAGACTGCAGAAAGTGATTCTTCCTTTTCTCAGTATATCTTTCTGGAGGATCTGGTGCTTCTCTGGCAGGGATGGGAGGGACTGTCACTTCCCTTTCAGGAGGCTCCTCCTCCTCCATGTCTGTTTTCCTGGTCTCTTCAGATCTTGAAGACTGGGAGTGCACTTCGATTTCCAGCATTGCCATATCATAGCAGGGGTCTCCTGAGACCACACCTCCACTCTTCTCCCATGGTTCATATCTGGCCTTTGCCAAGCTTGGACTGGGCTTGAGGCTGCCTCTTGCAGTGCTCGTGATAATCCTGCTATGCTGGGTTCTGCTGGAGAGACTGTAAGTGTAAGGCTGAGAAGGCAGGGGGTCCTCCTGTGTAGTTGGAGGGACCACTGAGGGCTTTTGGCTGCCACCCAGTGGGGTTCCGCTCCAGGCCTTGTGCATCTCTGCAGGTGCGGGATCAGAGGGGAGACTCTGCAGAGTGGGAACTGACATTTTTTTAGTCACCTTCTCTCCTGGACCTTTCCTAGGAACTCTTGGGAAACTGGCAGACTTGGTAATGGAGTTGGCCCTAGAGTCACAGGAGACCAAAGGAAAGGCCGACTGTGGAAGGGGCGAGGGTGGTCTCTCGGCATAGTTGTGATTCATGGAGTCTAGGGCCTGGAGGTGTGGATTCCACCTGTGTCTCACTCGAGACCTCATGATATCTGTTTCTAGCATCAGGTGAGTTCCTGGATCAAGGAAGGAAAGATTCTGTGAGGTGTTGACCCGGGATTGCTGATCCTTGGAGGATGCTAGATTGATGGTTTTTTTGTGGGTGTTGTACTTTGGAAAAGTGTAGTTGGAAGCAAGCCAGGATCCACGCACGTACACAGGGATTATGCCTTCATTAATCTGTACCAACTTTCTGCTCAGATGGTCTTGCAGGATTTTTTCCAGAATTTTCTTGTTTGAGTCTATAGATATGTCACTTCCTGAGTCACACTTCCCTGGCCTCATCAAGTCACTTTCTAAATCTTCCTCTTCATTTTCCAGAACCTTTACTGAGGTACTTCTTGAATTGCAGGGTAGATCTTCTGGGTCCCTCTCTAGGTCTTGCTCTGAGCCATTAAGGGATATTTCAGGGCACCTGGACCTCACCTTCTGCACGCCTTTGCTGCTTTCACAAGCAAGTTCAGAGGGCTGGGCAGCCAGGAAGGGGCCATGCTTATCTTTTGCCTGGCACCCAGAACACTTCCTTAGGAATTTGCCCTGAGGCTGTTCCAGGTCCTGGAATGCATGAAATCTGCAGGGAGGGCCAGGCTGGTGTTCATCTGCAGTGAACCTCTCTAGACTGTGTTGCTCTGGTTGCTCCTGGAGCTTGGTGCTATTAGAATCCCTAGGAAGGATGGAGGCAGACTTCAGGGTCAAGGAGGGGTGACTATCTTGGCAATGGTTGAGAGTGAATTGGCTGTTGGCTTCCTGAGATTTTTGGAGCAAAGAGGGTAAAACCTCCTTCCGGTTCTGTTGCTTCTGTGAGGGCTGTTCCACATGCTGATTTTCAGTTTTGATGAGAGGCCATACCTCCTCCTGGGGTGTAGGGAAAACTGTTCTATGGGTCCTCTTCTGCGGTGAAGAAGGTGGTGGTATGTTTGGGAGAGAAGATGTGGGGTGGGTGTGGTTCTGGACCTGAGCCACAGATGGGGCCAGTGTTTGTGTTAAAAATTGGGATTGGGCCACATAGTTGGGCAAGGGCTGGTCCTGGGAAAGCTGTGGAGGTTCAGCTGGAGATTGAACAGGGGAAGAGTCAGAGACTTTGTTAAATGTAATAGCTTTAGATTGTGCAGAGGAGGACCTCTTAGAGACCCAGGCAGTAGCCACCAGGGACTCACTGTGCAGAGAGGGCAGGCCCCAGAACAGCTGGCTGCATTTATGCTCCAGAGGGTCCCCCAAGGCCTTGTGGTAAGAGAAATGCTGAGAACCAGGAAGCTGCTCTGATTTCTCTTTTGTATTCCAGAAGGGCTGTGCAGTAGTGTCTCTCTTGCCCCCTAGTGACTTCAACATTTTTCCCAGAGAATCCAGGTAGTGGTCTGGGGTCATTGGTTTGAAAGAAGACTCATTCTTAGCATTTTCCTTCCACATTTTTAGTTCTGCTCTTTTGGTGATTAGCATCTCCAGCAGTTTCTGGACATCAGGGTTGATGAAAGAGAGGCTCCCAGCCTCTACTTGCTGGTGTGTGGCATCTCTCCAGAGTGTGGGGTCTGACGGATGGTGTGAAAAATGTTTTTCTTTCTGGGATTTGCCATGTGTCCAGGTGGAGAAAAATAAGGCCTTAGTAGTTGTCCACCACCAGGAGAAAAAGAGAATGAAATAGCTTATGCAGTCAAGTCCTGAGATGGCTGTGATCAGGGATGCCCAATAGGAGTTACCTGAAAGGGAGCCCTGTGGGACTGTGCTGAGTGGGATTCTATTCAAACTAGACTGGTCTTCTTTAGATTCCTCTGGTATGGATGAGGCCAGAGGTAGAGGGTTCTTGGTCAGAGGAAGCAGGGAGGCCAACAGGGATATGGTAGCAGAAGAAGAATCTTCCACATTCTGCCTAAGTGGCTGGTGGGCTCCAGCAAGCCTTGGTTTGAATACATCACCTGGGGCATCTTCATGTAGCAGCTGAAGAAATCTAACCTTCTCTTGGAACTTTCGTAGGTGGCTGCAGGAGACAGGAGGCACAAGCTGCAGCGAGGAGTAGGAGGGGCCAAGAGGCTGTGCAGGGATGGGCACCTATGTCCCTAGACCCTCCACTGCCCCACACATTGTCTACACAAAGTCCTTTTTATCCCTCTTCCCAGGGCTTGAGTTACATCCCATTTCAACCTGGAATCTCCCCTCTAGGTGAGCCCTGGGTGCGGGGGTCACATTATAGGACCTGATGGGAAGAAGGACGCACAGAGAAGTGGAAAGTTCCTCACCTTTGCAGAATTAAAGCCAGTTGTTGTGTTTCCTCTACTTTCTTCCGGCAATCTCTACAAGCTAGAAATGGAGAATGAATTATGGTGGAGGAGGGAGGGGCCTGGGATTTTTCAGGAACCTGAGTGAAATATCCTTTAGGAGAGATTGTGGGAGATTAGACTCTAGAGCCCAAGCATCACTGTCCAAGGCCATGCAACCAGTGAGTGATAGCAAGGTACAGGGATTGGGGGGAGAGGGCACATTTAATCATAAACAGGTTGCTGCTACTTCCATCAATCCCCCTGGTCTTCACAGCCACACTGTGGGGGAGTTATCTCACAGAGGAATCACCTTAGCAAAATAAAAGACTTGGATTTGGTAGCTTGCTTTACCTCTGCCCTTACCACCTGCTGCCTACCCACTGGCTCACCATAGCTTCATTCAGAGCCCCAGAGCCTGAGAAATATCCTTAGTTCTGATTTTCTTCTCAGGAACCTCCCTCTTAGGCCTCTTTAACTGATGTCCTCAGAGACATGATTCTGATCCCTCAGAGACAGGGAAAGAGATCAAGTTACCTCTGGCAGAAGGGCAGAGCCTTACCTTTCAGAATGCCTCTCTTCGTCCTGCTTTTCTTCCTACACCTCTTCTCCAGCTGATGTTAAGAGACAAGAAAAAAAATGGGGTTGGTGACCAATTCTCGCTCTCTTCCTAGATAAGCTGCAAGCTCGTGTTTCTGAATCACATGCCTTTCTACATTTAAATAATGGAAGTGTGCGTCCTTTCCTTTTACTTACTTTTCAAGTGGATAAAAATACTATACTTTGGTTTTCTTCCTGGGAAAACACAAAAGGGGATTTTCTATGTAAGCTCCACCATGGATGTCCTCAATCATTCATCCTCTGTTCAGGAACAGACTTATTTCCACAGGCTCATCTCAGCTGCCAGGCAGGCTTCTGCTCCCTGTGGCCAGAGGTGACTCTAGCCTGTGATGGGAGACACTCAGGGGCTCAGCACAGCTCTCACATTAGCCCAACACAGCAGGAAAGATTAGCCCAGAGTCACCTGCCAGGAGACAGACTAGTATTCCTCCCCAGAGGTCCTCAACACTTAGGAATCCAGTCCTCAACCACAGTGTGTGTTCTGCTCTGGACCTGCAGCTCACCACACAGATCTTCTGAGAGCTTCAGATAGGAGAAGTCTTAGTGCACACTGTCTCCCTGCCCTGCCCTGCCCTTCCTGTCTCAGGAGAATGATGCTCTGTTCTTTCCTGAGATGCCCAACATCAGTACTTTTGATAAGTAGAAAGAAGAGTAGGAAAAAGAGAATCATTGACCATTGGATTTTGGTCAAATGTTCCTTACCTTTTTGATAGTCCTATTTTTCAAAGATGGTAGTGAGAATACATTACTGTAGAGATAAGGGCCTAGTAGGATAAAGAGCACCAGTCCACCCACAAAGGCAAGGATTATTTCCATCACCCAGGTGGTGGAGCTGGGACTCAGCTAAATGGCATTAATGCTTTGCAGAGGACTCATTATCTGAATTGTAAAGTCACTCTCAGGCAGCTGAGTCCTGAGATTCCCTTTGGGAACAGGGAGTAGGGCCCAAGCCCGCATCACAGAGCTTTGACCCCTCATCACAAAGGGGTCTTGAGATTGGGGGAGGGGAGATAAGAGGCTGCACTACACCCCTCCCCCACCCTCCAGCCCAGCATGTCCTCCACCCTCCTGGGCCTTCTAGATTCTTCCTTCCAACTCCACCTGCTCAGCATGTCAGATGTGGACTTTAGTGCATTTTCTGTTGTTTCACTATGGAACACAGAAATTACCTGTTTGCTTGCAGGTCTCTGCTTGAACTTCTTAGTTTCATAGTTTGTGAAAATGGGAGTTGCCTCTGGAATTATGATTTCACATTATTACTTTCTGGATCACCTCTCTCTGCAACTTGAACTTACCCACACTATGTGTTTTTGCATTGCATCAGCTGAGACATGGAACTGAAATTTGTACTCACTCAGCTTTGTGAATTTTGAATAAAAAGTTGTTAGAATTTTCCTTTCTTTGTCTTCAGCTAGAAGGTCTTAAAACAAAAAATTAATAGTTTATTAAAAATTCATAAGGTTAACGAATTTGAAACAAACCTTCAAAGGCTATTTTTTTATGTTCATTCCATAGTCAGTAACAGTTAAAATGTAGAAGAAATTTTGGAGACTTGTGTATATACACAAGTGCACATACATACCCCACCCCAACATACCCTTTGACAAATCAACCCTATGCTTTCAAATCTAAGAATGAAGAATTTCTTGCCATTCAAAAGCCTTCTTTTAGTATTTCTTGTAGGGTAGTACTGCTGGCAGCAGATTTTCTCAGGCTCTGTTTATCTGGGAGTATATTTATTTTTCTTCATTATTAAAGGACAGATTTACTAGATAGACACAGACTCTTTGGGTGACCCCCACTCCCCGCCACCACCTTGAATATGCCAGCCCACTGCCTCCTTTGGTTTGTTTTTGTTTGTGTCTGATTGGAAGTCAACTGATAATCTCACAGTGGTCTCCTTGTGGATGAGGGGAGTTTTTGTTTTTGTTTTTTTTTCTTTTTGACTTGTTCTTTTTAGTTATACATGGCAATGGAGTATATCTTGACATATTTATTTCCTGGAAAATGGATGAATCTGGAAGAGAAATTTTTCTCTGCTCCTTTTAAGATCTTTTCTTTGCCTTTTCTCAGTTTCACTGTGATGTGTCTGTGAATGGATATGTTTGTTTTTATTTTCCAGAGGGGAAACATTGAATCTAGAGGTTATGTTTGATATCAAATTCAGGAAGTTCCCAGCCCTTATTTCTACAAGTACTTTTTCTTCCCCCATTCTCCTTTCTTTTCTTTTTCTTTTTTGTACTAGTGATTGAACCCAGGGATGCTTAACCTCTGAGTCACATCCCCAGCCCTTTTTGTGTATTATTTTGAGACAGGGTCTCATGCTGAGGGTGTCACTAAGTTTCGAGGCTGGCTTTGAACTTGAATCCTCCTGCCTCATCCTCCCAAGTTGCTGGGATTCCAGACCTGTGTTCACTGAGCCCAGCTTCCCTCCTTTCTCCCTGAGTCTTTCCTTGAACCATGTGTTGGTAGCCTTGCTGATGGGGATGTCCAGGTCATGCATCCCCAGTTTCTGGAAGGATCTCTGCCCTGTGCTGCTGTGTTACCTCTGCTCTTTTACTCTCCACAGGTTGGCTATACGGACGTGGGTCTGTTTCTGAGCTCTCTGTTCTGTGCTACTCATCTATTTGTCTATTCTTTCTCCAATATCCCACTGTCCTGATCAGTTTTGCTTCACAGTAGGTGTTGAAGCCAGGTACTGTTAGTTTTTTATCCAGCTTTGTTCATTCCCAATATTGTTTTAACTATTCTGGGGTTTTGCCTTTTCTTATAAACTTTAAAATCAGTTTTTCAGTCTCCACAAATTACTTTGCTGGGATTTTGTTGTGCTCGCATTCACTCTATAGACCTAAGTTGGAAAGAAGTGACATCTTAATGATATTTAGTTTTGTATCAGTGTGAACATCAGCTGTCTCCCCATTCAGTTAATCCTTTAGTTTATTCCATCACAGTTTATGGTTTTTTCATATAGAGCCTACAAATATTTTGTTAGTTTTTTTGAGAATTTAATTGTGGGGAGGCTAATATAGATATCATTTTTAAATGATTCTTTTGAATTCCTTATCTGGTATTTCATTCACTTCAATATTTTTGTCATCATTTGCTATTGAATTATGACCATTAGAAGGTGTCATGTTACCTTTTTTCATATTTCTTGTGTTTTTTTTTCCTCTGTTGGAAGGGATTTCTCTTCCACTCTGACGTGTGGGCCTTTCCAGGGCACAGTCTTCAGTTGCTAACGTATCCTAAAGTGAGACCCTCTCGTAGGTATAGTGTTCACAGCCTTTGTGTTATTTCTCTCTGTTTTTGCTATCACAATGAATGTCCTTAGGTGGGACTTGGGGGCCCATCGCAGCAGTTTCTGCTTGGGGCCTGGTCATTAGTTTGGGTTTTTTGTCTCTTCTACTTTTTGTATTAAAGTATAGCTGAAGACTGAGGGTCATTAGTCTGTGTGTGGAGCAAGGTATGCTGTCTTGTGGTTTCATTCAGCAGCAGAGTTTCTACCCTGTGAACTTGTAGTGTCCCTGTAGGTTCCCAGCACCTCACAGAATAGGAGGAAACAAACATTAGCAACAACCAGTGCCAATAGTGTACAGCACTGGTTCCTGCAATGACATCTACAGTGTTAACTGCCACAATAAACAGAAATGGTAGGGTCAGCAATTGCCATCAGCAAAAACAATAAGTAACCTAAAACTACATCTAGCATTAAGGCAAATGAAAAATGTCAACGATGTCATCCACAGCAGTAATAATTGTACCAGCATTAATGCTGTGGACAGGGGTTATATAAACCAATTAGTGCTAAAAGATGGTAAGAATACCGTTAATTTAGAGAAAAGAATGTGATAGGAAGGTCAAAAAGTTTACAGTTTAAAAAAGTGAATAGAATGTAGAAGAGATGTAGGATGTGATGGTTATAAGGAAGGAGGAGAAAAATATAAGTAACAAAATAGAGGGAGAGTGGAAGAATAATAGAATTTGGCTGTTAGCAGAATAGAAGGAGAACCAAGAGACACACAAACGAAAAATGATACAAAACAAAAATCAAAACATAGTAATAAAAAACCCTAACCCTCAAAGGCGAGGCAAGGAAAAATACACTTAAACAATACTAAAAATGAGAAAAAAGAAACAAATGTATATATGTTCATGAACCAGTCAGCATAGCAAACATCCCGCCCCCCAGTAAAAACAAGAAGGAAAAAAAAAAGATTGCTAATGAAAAATTAAGGAATTGTTTCCATTGAGGTGGTCAGAATAGTCAATGAGAATAGATGGTCACTGTCTGTGCCCGACTGTCTGTCTTTCCCTTTCTTCTTGAGCTATGTAGAGTGCGAGAGCAAGGGCCTCTCTTCCTCTTTTTGTGCTGCTCACCAGGCTGCCGGCTGGAGTGACCTAAGACTGAAGCTGGTTCAAAAATTCTCAGCTTTCCTTCTTACCAGTGCTAGGTAGGATGGGAAGTACTGTTACCTGAAGTTTTGTCTGCACAGAGCAGATGAGTGTACTCTCAGGCTGGGGCAGCTGCAGTTCAATGAGTGGAATTCCCACAGGTGGAGGCTTAGGTCTAATGAGGCCTCAAGGGCTTTGCTGAGTAGTGACTGCTGTGCAGAGATTAGATCAACCCACCCCTAGGGCCTGGCAGTTGTCAGTTTCTGCTGAAAGTCTTGGGATTTTTTTTTTTTTTTTTTTTTTTGGGGGGGTATTGGGGATTGAACTCAGGGCACTCGACCACTGAGCCACATCCCCAGCCCTATTTTGTGTTTTATGTAGAGACAGGGTCTCACTGAGTTGCTTAGCGCCTCGCCGTTGCTGAGGCTGGCTTTGAACTCGCGATTCTCCTGTCTCAGCCTCCCTAAGTGCTAGGAGTACAGGCTTGAGCCACAGCACCCAGCTTCCCTAGGATTTTACTTATGGGGTTGGAGAGCCAATCCTTCAACCCTTCTGCTGCTCATGAACCCTCCTTTCCAGGCTTCCTGGCCTTAGTCCCTGAGTGTATTCACACCTGCCTCTTCAGGTTGCTGACTTGCTTCATCTGGTCACATGATCCACCGGACTCAAAGCGAGAAGTGAGTTGGGCTCCCCTTCACTTTTCTGACTTGACTTCCCCTGGGTGAAATATTCTCTGTGCCTGTTTTGTTCTTATTCTGCTAAGTACACCCTAAGTCAAATGGCAGGCACTTGCCAGGACTGTGTAGCCATGGTTGCTCAGATCTCCCAGCTCTCACTGCAGCGCCTGCAGTGTGGCTGCCTCAAGATGGCTCCTTCTTCAGCTCTCTGGCCATTTGGGAAAACACAGGGCACTTTTCATACACCAGGGCACAGTGCAACCTATGGATCAGCAAAGGGCAGGCTGCTTTTCTGATCTCAGGATTTTCCATACTGAATTGGCAAGTGGCTTGGCCCCAATGTAGTCTTCCTTCTTAGTTTAATAGACCCAAATTTCAGAGTCTCTAAGACACCCTGGCTGTCCAGTATGAGTTTTAATGAAATCCCTCTTTCACTCACCTCACAGACAAGCAGTACTCCTGCCACTTGAATCCCAGGTCACAGATCAACTAGAAATGCAGGCTTCCTTTAGTGTGCCATCTTGAATCTTGCAGCTGACATAATTTCTTCCTCAAATGTATGTTAGGATTAATTTGGAACCACTGTGGGCCTGGTGCTTTCTGTTTGGGAAAGTTATTTATTATTGATGCAGCATCTTAGCTGGATGCAGTCCTGTTCAGTTTGTTCATTTCTTTTTGTGTTACATTTGGCGTATTTGTCTTTCAACAAATCATTCCATTTTATGTAGTTTATTGAATTCATTGGCATAGATTTGTTCATGGTATTCTTTTATTGTCCTTTTGATGTCCATGTGATCTGTATTGATGCCACCTCTTTAATTTCTGATATTGGTGATTTGTGTCTTCTTTTTTCTTTGTTTGCCCACCTAGAGGCTCATTGATTATATTATTTTATTTTATTTTTAATTAACAAATAATAATCACATATTTATGGGTATAATGGAGTGTGATTTTCTCTAGTAAGCAGGATGTCATTGATGTAATGGAACCAGATATCGGTAGGGAATGAGAACAGAGCAAGGTCTTGAGCAGCCACGCTGTAGCAGATGAAAGGACTGTGCAGATATTCCTAAGGCTGGACCTGGAATGACCTTGATCCTCTTGAGTGTTTGGCACATGTGAAGGGATTGTGGTAGGCACATGTGAAGGGATTGTGGTAGACTGCTACACTGGTGATCCCAAATGAAGCATACCTCCAAGTATTGTGATTCCCTGTAAACAGTGATTTTAGATTTGACCATATGATTTGCTTCTGCAAATGGTCCAGATAATCTCATGTTAGATTTTACTCTACTTAAAGGCTTGTGCCAAGGTAAAATATTTTGCAATACTTGCATTGTCTTTTATTTCTAAATATTAGATTTTGTTGTACATTAGGAAGATTGCTTTTAATCTTAAATTAACATTTTGGTTTAGTGTCTCTTTTTGAAATATCTTCCAATGGTTTTACTCTACTCTGGAATGATGAGGGACCACAGTATAGAGAGTAAAGGAAGGATGCAGGGCTCCGAAACTACCTCCTCTTGGGCATCATGAGGAGCCCAGCATAGGAGGAGAAGCCCCACCCACCGTGTTGATGGATAGTTAGATCTGGCTGCTAAAACATCAAGTGCTATCTTCATGTTTTAGTAGCGGGGAAAGGTGATAAAAGTAATTAGAAATTAATGTATAGGAAATCCTATGTGCTTGCATAATTATTTATACTATATCCTATAGGCTGTAAAACGTGCATTATATGTAATTTGTAGTGTTCTATGGCTTAGTATATTGAATTAAAAAAGTCAAAATAGATACTTCTCAATCACCCCCACATTGTTCACTGTCAGATGTCATGGTTCTGTGATACCTCTTCCTCAGTGCAAGAGGTTCTTGACTGTCCTAAGTTTTGAGTTGGGATAGCTGTATTCTGGGTGTTTTGAGATATTTTGTCCTGTGTGTGTGTGTGTGTGTGTGTGTGCGCGCGCGCGCACCTGCCTCACTTCTGTCCCCTCCCCCCCCACTCTACTGCTTTCACTACTAGAGCTATGAAAATCATGCATTCTGATGGGGAATTCTCACTATTGAGTTCCTGTTATATAACTTCCACCAATACAGTATCTGTGGCTCCCACATCTGTAAAAGAGCCATTTGTTTTACACCAACTTGGCTCCAGTCATTCCTGTGCCTTCTTCACTTACCTGACCAGGTAAGCTGTATATCTCAATCATGGGGTAAATTCCAAAGGAAGTAGTATTTTAAGAGGCTTTCTGAGATCCCCAAAAAGCAATCTCTCATTCTAGTTGCATAACCTCCTGCAAATCTTTTTTTTTTTTTAATTTTTTTTTAGTTGTTGTTGGACTTTTATCTCTTTATATGCAGTGTTAAGAATTGAAGCTAGTGCCTCACACATGCTAGGCAAGCGCTCTACCACTGAGCTACAATCCCAGCTCCCGCATGCAAATCTTTTAAATCACTCAGGATCATTTGCCTGGTTGAGTTCTCTTTGTATATGTCTGAGTTTTCTTCCAGATGGAAAGCTTTGAGGGTCATGGACTATTGAATAAACTTATATGTTTTAGTTAGTCAGCTCACCTCTGTACATACTATAGCTGTTTCTCACATGTAGCAGCTGCCAATTGGGAGAATGGGTCAGGTGTGAGGGCATACACCAATTCCAGCAAGTCAGGAGGCTCACAAGTTCAAGGCCAGCCTCAGCAATTTATGAGGCCTTAAGCAACTTAGCAAGATCTTATCTCAAAATAAAAAATTTTTAAAAAGGGCTGGAGATGTAGCTCAGTGGTAAATCACCCCTGTGTTTGAGCCCCAGTTAAAAAAAATGAGAAGACCAGTAGGGTAGAGGAAGTGCAAAGGGGACAGGGAGAGGAAGGAGCAGGGAGAAAGGGGAGGTGCAGGGAGAAAAATGGACCAAATCGTATGTCACAGTGAGTCCCACTAGTACATATAACTATAATGTACCAATAACAATTAATTTAAAAGGTTTAATTACTATGCGGTAATTGCATGTTTTTACAGTGTTCACTGTGATATTTTAGTACATGCGTACAGTGTATGCCGATCCTGTCAAGGTAGTTAATGCTTCTGTGTCCTTATCATTACTTACTATTTGGAGCCTTGAAGCTCCTCTCTTCTACTGATTTATGAAATATATGAGAGGCTATTTTGAACTATAGTCCACTCACTGTGCTATTTGGGTGCCCACTGGCAAATAACTTCTTCTTCTTCTTCTTTTTTTTTTTTTTCTGTACCAGAGATTGAACCCAGAGGGGCTTAGCCACTGAGCCACATCCCCGGCCCTTTTTATTTATTTATTTATTTTTATTTTGAGACAGGTTCTTGCCAAGCTGCTTAGGACCTCACCAAGTTGCTGAGACTGGCTTTGAACTTGCAATTCTCCCATCTCAGCCTCCCGAGCTGCTGGGATTAAAGGTGAGTGCCACTGCACCTGACGACAATTAACTTTTTAAAAAATCAATCTTAAATATAGTCAGAAGAAAAATGCCAAGAGTTAAAGATTTTAAACCTATTTGTACAGTTATGCCAACTTAATGTTGATGCATTGCTTGATATTTTACAAATGTAGAGTTCACTTTGAAACATGGGGACATGCAGATTGCTAAATAGTTTGGATATATTAGTATTGGGATCTGGAATGTCCTATGAGGTAAAGGCCTGGTTCCCAGGGTGGTGCTCGTGGGAGCTGATGCACCCTGTAAGAGATCAAGGCCTGGTGGGAAGTCTTTAGGTTATTACGGGTATCTTCTTAGAGGGGATTCTCTTCCTCTCTCCCTTTTTCTTCCTGGCTTTGAGATTAGTAGTTTTTCTTGGCCATGCCCTCCTTCATGATGAATTGTCTACCACCAGAGGACTAAAAACAATAGGTCTGATCAATCATGGACTCCAAAACTATGAACCAAAATATACCTTTTCTTTTTATTAGTTGATTATGTCAGGTATTTATTATAGTGCTGGAAAGCTGACTAATACCCTGGACACCAGTGTTCTCAGGAGATCATCAGTGTGCTAATGAGCTAAAAAACTCTGTAGTCTAGATGCAACACTGGAGTACAGATTCAGCAGGGGGCTGTCAAAGTGTGGGAGCTGGGACTGCACTTCCAATTCTAAGTATGTCAAAAGTGATACCCAGTGTGATCCTTGAATTACCCAGAGTCAACTCCTGTCCTTGTGGCTTTTGGTCCTGTATAGTCCATGAGTCTTAGGACAATTCTTAGTAGTGAATTCTTTTTGAAAAACTTATCACTGCATTTTAATTATATAGAGCAGTGGTCTCAGTGTGGCATATTTGTACATGAAAATAACATACTTCAATAATAGTCACCCCATGACCTTCTACCCCCTGTTCTCCTTCATCTTCTCTGAAAAGTCTCCCTGCTACTTTCATGTCTTTTTGCACCCCTAGATTTCACATGTCAGGGAAATTGTGTAATACTTGTCTTTCTGTTTCTGGCTTTTTTTTGCTTAACATTACAATCTCCATTCCATCTATTTTCCTATGAATGACATGATTTTATTGTTCTTTATGGCTGGATAATACTCCATGCTTTGTATATGTGTATGTGTGTTTGTGTGTGTGTATCACATTTTTTTATCCATTCATCCATGGACGGACACACCTTGTATGATTCCATAATTTGTCTATTGTGAGTTGTGTTGCAATTCATAAGAAACTATAAACTATAGGATAGTATGCTGGCTTTAATTCTTTCAAGGAACGATATAGCCGGGTCATAAGTAGTATTGTATTTAGTATCCTGAGGAACCTCTCTCCTGATTTCCATATGGCTGTACTAATTTAAATTCTCACCAACAGTGTGTGAGTGTTCCATTTCCCCCCCCCCCACTTAAATTTCCTTTTTTTTTGTATCCTTGATGATTGCTATTCTGACTGAGGTGAGATGGAATCTCAATGTAGTTTTGATTTGTATTTCCCTGATGGCTAAATTTGTTGAATATTTTTTTCCTATAATTATTGTCCCTTTGTACTTCTTTTGAGAAGTGTCTCTTCAGTTCATTTGCCTATTTATTGATTGGGTTGTTTATTTTCTGGTGTAAAATTTTTTGAATTCTCTATATCTTCTGGATATTCGTTCTCTGTTCAAGAGTGGCTGGCAAAGATTTTCTCCCCTTCTATATACTGACTGTGGAAATTGCTTCCTGGGCCGTGCAGAAGTTTTTTAAATGATGCAGTCTCATTTGTTGATTCTTCTTGTTATTTCCTGAGAGAAGACTGGAGTTCTATTCAGGAAGTCATTGCCTGTTCCAGTGTCTTGAAGTGCTTCCTCTGTGTTTTCTTCTAGTCATTTCAAACTTTCAGGTATTCCGTTAAGGTTTTTGATCTGTTTTGAGTTGACGTAGGTGAGAGATAGGGATCTAGTTTCGGTCTTCTATATATGGATGTTTAGTTTCCCAGCATTGTTTGTTAAAGAGGCTGTCTCTTCTCCAGCACTTGCTTTTGTCACCTTTGTCAAGAATCAGTTGGCCAGTTTCTGTGCCATCTACTCCACTCCATTGGTCTGCCTGTCTGCTGCTCTGCTAGGACCATGCTGTTTGTGTTACGATGGCTCTGCAGTGTATTTTGAAATTGAGTGTTGTAAAGTCTCCAGCATTGCTCTGTTTGCTCAGACTCATTTTTGCTATTCATGGTCTTTTGTTCTTCCATGTAAATTTGAGGATTTTTATTGTTTTGTAGTTCTGTGAAGAATGTTGGTAGTTTGATGGTGATTTCATTAAATCTCAGTAATACATTATTAATAACAATGATATCAGAGAGTTCCATTTATAGGGCTGGGGATATGGCTCAGTTGGTAGAGTGCTTGCCTCACATGCACAAGGTCCTGGGTTCAATCTCCAGCACCACAAAAAGAAAGAAAGAAAGAAAATAAAAAGAATGTTCAACTTATAAAAGTTAGAATGAAGAACGTATGTCAAAATACTGAACTGATGCAGAATTCCTTGTACTGCTTTTCACTGAGTTTTGGGAAAGTTGTTACCAAAAGCCAGTTTGCAACATTGTCTATAGTTTAATTAATATTAATAGCAGTAGTAAGCATAATGTATGATCTAAAAGGAATAGAAATTTACGAAGACTTCATTTGACTTTGACTCAGTCATTCAAGTGGTGCTTTACTGTGTTAGAAATGTTTCTAGAAACTGGTAACCAAGAGCACATTGTCAACATTTTCCACAGTGTCCTTGAATCTTACTAGAACTCCTAAGGATATAAATAAATCATAAACTAAACTTTATGAGATGAATTTAAGAAATATAGAAGGGACTTGTAGTATTTACTACATACCACACTGGGAGACCCTGAATATAACATTATAATCTATTAGCTTTGTACATTTAGATAATTAAAATCCAATCTCTGCTTTAGTTTCCTTGTATTGTAAAACAGGCACAAAAGCTGGTCCTGCTTCATGGCTTTTTCTTTTCTTCCCTGTTCTTTTTTTTTTTTTTTTTGCTGACTGTACATGCATAAAACAGTGACCAGCAGCTGACTCATAATAATTGCTCAATAAAAATGAGCTCTTGCTATTATCATTGGTACTGATTATTTTGTTATATTCTGTATATCCAGGCTTTTGTGTAAAAAGAAATCATAAGCAATATTGAACATATGTTAATCATAATATGGGTGATCTCTGACAGATAAACTAAGTAACTTGTAGTCCAAACTATATCAAAAAATCTTCATCTGCACACCAACTGGTTTTTTTTTTTTAAAGATTTTTTTTTTTAGTTGTAGATGGACACAATGTCTTTATTTTATTGCTTTGTATGTGGTGCTGAGGATCGAACCCAGGGCCTCACGCATGCGAGGAATGTGCTCTACTGCTGAGCCACAATCCCAGCCCCACATCAACTGTTTTTTTTGAAATAGCAGATGTGTCTTTTATACTGTAACATATGTATTTATTGTAAGTGCTCATATATTTATATTGAATTCCAACATTATTTTTATTTGAAAGGAGCCCATGATGTCATGGTAAAGACCTTCATCTTAAATGTGCACTTGGGAATGGATTGATTTTTAAAACTACATTCTAGTAATTGAGTAATATGAGTAATCTCAGTAATATTCCTAGAAAGTGATATGATGTTACACACAGGCACAGATGTATGTCTCATCCATTAAACTTTTATGCCATTGTCAAAACTAAAAGTAGATAGTGATTGGTTCTCAAGCAGTGGGTTGCTGGAAGAGATAAAATCAACTGGCTGCTTTGAAGAATGATCTTCATGTATGGAGACCCCTACCTGGCTTCTTTGGAGAATGAAAACGCTCATTGGCATTCTGTCCTGGGCCCCCAAATTAAAAACAGTTTGGTAAGAAGAAAAGCAATTCAGTACGACGCCAATACTGAGTTCAGATTCTTGAAGTTGGGAAAGACCTTGAGAGTAATTTTTTAACCCCTTCTTTATTTATATCCTCCTCTCATTCCTAAATATTTTATGTGACTATCCTGGTTAACAGTAATGAGATGCATCCCAATTTTAGACCAGTTAAACATGAAGAAGAGAATACATTTTATAACTATTAAAATATGTTTTTCAAGCTTGAAACATTTACCAAATTCACACCACTGCAAACAAACAAAAAATCCCAAGAGCCAGGTGTGTTAAGCAGAAAGCCAGCAAAACAAAATATTATCTTTAAGATGAAATTTGCAATGGTCCATTTTGTTTTTAATTCCCTTTATTACTATGTGGCTTACATGTAAATTTTTTGAACTGGATATAAAATTCAAGTATAAATGTTCTTCAGTCATTTAGGATACTTCAAAGTCAAGCCACTAAAGACAGAGAATCACAGATGCCTTTCATCATTTGGTAATAGAGGACCATGCTCAGGGTTAATGGTCTTTATCAGCAGGTACCCTCCTTTGGCATGCTAATCTGATCTGTACACCTTGAGCAGCAGGACGATCAGCAGTGTGGCCAGGAACATCAGCAGCATCAGCCACAGAAGGTGGTCGCCCCAGGGTAGTGGTGGGTGTGGCATAGCAGCAGGCAGGCTCCACCAGGTTTCAGTGGAGGGAGCAGGAGAGCATGGGTGGCAGGCGCCCCTCAGCAGTGCCCCCAGGGGGCGGGGTTGCGGGGCCAGGCACCGGGGTGCAGCGGTCTTCAAACCCTTCTAGCCCAGCTACCCTTTTATCCCCCGGAGCCCAGGAAGTAGGCACCCTCCACCCCAGTGGCAGCCGGATGCAGTTCCACGGCTCTGAGGAGAGGGGGTGAGCACTGCGACATGTGGCGGCCACAAGGCCCTGGTTGCTGCCAGCCTAGGATCCCTCTTCCCCAGGAACACCAGATGTCAAAGTCTCCAGCTGGCTGCCACAGCTGCTTCTGGCCCTGGTGTGTTATATTTCTATTCTTGTTTGATTCTTAGAATTTTTTAGTTTCTTCTCAGAATCCTTTGATGATCCAGTCATCATTAAAATGTGTATTGTTCAATCTCCATGTCTTTGTATAGTTTCTGTAGTTTTCTTCTTGCCATTGATTTTTAATTTCAGTCCATTATCATTGCAATAGGATGCATGGAATTCAACTTTTTCATATTTGCTAACACTTGCTTTGCTGCTTAAAATATGATGTGTTTTGGAGAAAGCTGAAAAGAAAGTGTATTCAGCTGTTGTTGGATGAAATATTCTGTAATATCTGTTAAATCCATTTGATTTACAGTGGGATCTAATTCTGTAGTATCTTTGTTGACTTTGTTTGGATGACCTGTTAGTGAGAGAGGTATATTGGAATCACCTGGTATTATTATATTAGGGCCTATATGAACCTTTATGTTGCATGGTGTTTTGGGGGGCATAAATGTTTACTATCTTTATGTTTTCTTGTTGGATTGTTTCCTTTACCAGGATGTGGTGAGTTTCTTTTTCTCCTCTAATTTTGCGTGAATCTGCTTTGTTGGGGTTGCAGAGGTATTCCTGCTTGCTTTCAGGTTTCATTTACATGAAATGTCATTTTTCATTCTTTTACTTTTAGCCTGTGAATATCTTTGACCATAGATGTGTTTCTTGCAGGCAACAATAATTTGATCTTGTTTTTTTTAGTTAAGTTGGATGATCTATGCCTATTTTTTGGAGAAATGAGACCATTTATATTCAGTGTTGTTATAGAGAGGAATGTCTTACTTCTTGTCATTTTGATTTGCATTTGATGTTTGCTTCTATCCTAATTGTTACGTGTTCATCCACACTTCTAATGTAATTTATTCTTATTCAAAATCTCTTGGTTGTTTTTAATCTTCTTCTATGTGTGCACTTCTATGTATCTTCTGCAGTGCTGGCATAGTAGTAATAAATTCCTTTCATTTATGCTCATCTTGGTTTTTATTTTTTCTTCAATTATGATGGCACAGTTCTGATAGTTTATTGAATACAACAATCTTGGTTGGCTGTTACTTTTTTTTCAGGACATGAAATACATTGTTCCGAGCCCTCCTGGACCTTAGGGTTTCTGTTAAGAGATTGGATGTTAATCTGATTGGTTTTTCTCTTAATGTGATTTGGCTTTTAAAATTCTAGTAGCTTGTAAAATCCTTCCTTTGAACTGAAATTTTGGTATTGTAATTATAATAGGGTGTGAAGAAGTTCTTTCTGGTCTGGTCTATTTGAGGTTCTAATGCTTCCAGTATCAGGAGGTTCATCTCATTCTCAAGGCTTCAGACATTTTTCTGCTATTATATCACTGCCATGGTATCTCTGATCCTGTATGTCTGATCCTTCTTTAATGTCTGTTAGCATTAAGTTTGGTCTCTTAATGTCTCAAGAGCTCTTGTAAAGAGCTGAATGTTCAAGGATATCCTCCTGATCTTCAAGCTCTGGAATTCTATCTTCTACTTAATCTAATGTATTGGAACAACTGTCAATTCAGATTTTGATTTGATTGATTTTGCCTATGATTTCCAAGATTTCTGTTTAATTCTTTTTCAATATTTCTATCTCTTCATTGAATTTATCATTCAATCAAAGCAAACATTCCAAGTTGTGTAGTATGTCAGCTTGAGGATTCCACTTTCTCTGTAGATTTCACAGGATCTTTATAGTACATCAGACAATGTGTTGCATATATCAGGGTATATCTGTACCCACCTGATAGCTCTTCTAGATTTGGCAACTCTGTATTTTAAGAGTGTATGGGAGTAACCTATATTGAGGTTTTGTGTTATTTCTCTCTGCTGTAGTTATAAGAGCAGATGTCCATGGGTGAGTTGAGCCTTCTCCCCAGCTGTTCCTTCTTGGGCGATGGTTGTCGATTTGGGGTCCCCCCTATTCTTTGTGTTAAAGTATTGCTGCAGTTCAAGCATAGTTAAGTTATGTGTGGAACAAGGTGCACACACTTAGCTGGATTAGGGGTGTAACTCAGCAGCAAAGCATATATGCTCCACCAATTTGAAGTGTCACATTGGATACCTGGCAACTACAGAAAAGAAATAAACAATAGCAACAATAACAGTGAACAATTTGCAACATTCAAGTAAAAACCAGGTGTCAATTATGACATCTATAATACTAATAACCACAAAACCAGAAATGATGGGGTCAAAAATTAAAACAGCAACAATGAGCATCAGTGAACTAGATTTAGCATTAAAGTAAACACTAAGTGTGAGCTACAACATCCACAGTATGATAACTGCAAAAACATGAATGGTGGCAGCAAGAATTATATAAACTAAATAATTTTAAAAGATGGCAAAAATACAGTTCATTTAGGAGGAATAAAATGGGAATGGAAGGCAAAAGGAAGGTTAGAATATTCCAAAGGTGAAAAGTATAAAATAGAAGAGAGGTAGAAAGTAAAAGCCATTATGAAGGGGGGAAAATAACAAAATTTAAGAAATGAAACAAAATAGACTGACAGATTGATATAGAAAGAACAAGAGAAATTAACTATTAGAGAGAGAAGCTGATAAAATTAACCAAAAGAGAAAACAACTAACACTTGAAAAATAAAACAAAATGGTAAAAGGATAATAATAAGAGAAAAATGATAAGACAAAAATCTTTTTAAATATGTATAACATGAACCAGTCAAGATATACAACAAAAACTGTAAATTCTTAATGAAAAATCGAATAATTGTATCTACTGAGGTGGTCAAAACTGTGGACAAGGACACATATTTACTACCTATGCCAGCCTGTTCTTTCCATTTCTTCAGCCATGTACCCCTTAGAGCGAGCGAGGGCTGAGGGTGATTCAGCCCTTACTCATGTATTGCTGGACAGGCTGCTGGCTGGAGTGGCCTAGGTTCAAAGGTTATTTAAATGGCTCTCAACTTCTCTACTCACCCTTACAAAGTAGGATGGAATAGGAAGTACTGTTCACTAGAATTTGGTTGGGACAGACTAGATTGGGGCTGACATGGAGTTCTAAATGGGAAGCTTTGGTGGCTGAGGTCTAACTCTGTGTGTAACTTACTGAATGAAGCCTACCACATAGAAATTAGGTGAACACACCTCTAGGGCCTGGCAGATGCTCATCTCTGCTGGGCATCTGGATCTCAGGTGACTCCTGAGAATTCTACATGTCCCCGTTTGGCTTCCAAACCCTCCCCAACCCTTGCACAACCCTGGTTGTGCAAGCCACTAGACTCAAAGGGAAAGCAAGTTGCACTCCACTCCAAATCTCTGATCTCAATCCCCTTGGATGCAGTCTTCTTTGTGCTTCTTTCAATGGCTTTTCTACCAGGTGCACCCTTGGCTATGTGGAGTTGGCCAGGACAGTCTGGCAATATTTGCTGTGATCTTCCTGGTTCCTGCAGCAGTACTAAGCAGTGGATCAACAAATTTGATAAACATGTTGAGAAGGCTACCCTGGCTGCTCATGGAGAATGGGTGCTGTCAAGGGTGGATGCTGGTGTCTCCTGTTAAGGTCAAGAACAGGTCACTTGGTTTTGGATGATGCCATAGGAAAAATACTTACATGGCTGGATTTGAATCAGCCTTAGAAGAAGACCAGAATGACTGGATAGTGGGAGAAAAAGATGTCAGGGATTCTGCTGGGTCTGCCTTGGATAACTGGTGAGATAATAATACCCAATTCCCAAGGGACCAGGTGTGGGATCTTGGGTTTGAATTCATACCTGTGTGTTTGTGGTGTATTTCATGATTCATAATGAGGCTGACAAATTAGCAATATTTGATGTTGGAACTGGGGCTGCAGTTATCATTCTCTTCATAGGTGTTAACAGAAGCCACTGGCATGAGAAGATGTATTATTAGATTTTATAGTGAAATCTGTATCTACTTCCAGGTGATAATTGTGGAGAAGATCTTGAAGTGTAAGTGAAAATATAATTGTAAGTGAATTTATAATTGCATGGCAATATATAGATGAGTATTAACATTTACGCCAAAGACAAAAGTACATTTTAACATTTAGCCTAAACATGAAGTTGCATTTGAATAATTGTCCAACCTATTGGCCTTCTGGCATATTCTAATTAGTTGTAGAATTATATACAATTAGTTCTATATCCCACATAGTTCTGTGTCCCATATGTCTCTGAACCAGAGAGAATTTGTAGAGAACTTAGTTTGTTTCCTTTAATTAAAAAGTAATACTGCAGGAAGCCAACTTTTATTCCAGAAGAAAACCCCTTTAGGTTGTATCATTTGCTTTATCTTTCCACAGGACTGTTGGTCCTCATCTTGGCCTGGTTCATGGCAACCATCAGTTTCTAAACCTTCATGTCAAGATCGACTGCTGGCTCTTCCCATGCTTTTTGGGTATGTGACTTTCACTTACATGCTCAATCAGCATATAACAAATATGTCTAATCACCCCAAGTAATCTTTTGGATTACTTGATAATTGGGAAAATCAAGTGAAATTGCATGTGATGAAATGTTTTATTCACAAAATGGATGATATTTTTAATATTCAACATTATCACCAATTTACCTGGTTCATGGAGATACAGAAACTATTATACATTGTCCCTTCGGAGGTCAATCAAGGAATGTTTATTGAATGTATAAATGTGCATATCTTAGTCTCCAGAAATTAATTTCTAAATACTGAATCTAAAAAATTAGTCTTTTTCAAGTCAGACATATTTATGTGTTTGTATACCTTGCATTATTGCAACAAATGGAATTTTTAATTTAATGCCTAGAAATTATTACAAGAAATGTCCTCTTAAAAAATCATGCTACCTTGCTATATTAATGCTGGTACCACCAAATCCAGCCAGATGGGAAACAGAAAACAAAGTGTGCGGCAAGAAGCATTAAGAAACAGAAAACAAAGAGACACAACTATACCCAAACACATTTGACATTCGGCATTTTGTGACAAAGTTCTCTAATAAAACATAAAAGTCTGAAGTGGCTGTAGCCATGTGACATTTTAAGAGATCCCTTAGATAAAAAGGCTTAAGAAGTCTGCAGGAGGGGGGGTGGTCTTCAGGGTGCAGACAAAGGAGAAACTAGGCCTCCTATAGCTTTCCCTGATACTTTGTTTGCTTCTAAAATGAGCTTTGTTTGCCAGTTTCTTTCATATACATGGGTTTTTCATCTTAAAATTGACACCATAAGATTGGTTAGATACTCAAATAAATCTGATACATCTGGGAAGAAATAAGACACAAGTATCAACAAAGCTAGGGAACAGTCACTGATTTGGTCTTACTCTAATCCATTAAGTTGACCTTGGATCAGAATTGCTTAGGTAATTGTAGTTTTCTTCCGCCATGAAAGCAATAATGTAAACAAGTTTTCTTGGATGAGTTTAAATGTTATTTCAGTTTCGGATGTTGCGTCCTACTACAGGGAACAACACAGCACTCAGCTTGGGCATGGCACGTAGTGGCTGATGAATACATCTCTGTGTTGAATGAACTAGAAAGAGCCTCTTAGAGGCCTAGAGAAGCATCTGCTTACTCATATTAATAATTTTTTCTAAAAATTAAATACAATTAGAGGAGTAGGTCCCTTTATAGCTCCATTGCCTACTTCTAAAAAGGTTAGAATATGGCAATAACATGGATTTATTATCACTTTATGCATCAGACCTGTGAAAACACAATCTGTGTTCCATACTGTCCCAAAATGGGCAAATATCATTATGATCAAATAGAATGTGACTAAAAAAGACATACAATCTCATAATTGACCACGCGTTTAGAAACCCTTGTAACAAGTGAATGGAGATATAACTGAGGTCACTAGAGCCAGGTGAATTAGTCTGGGTCAAGTTTGTCCGTAGGACTGCACTTTGAAGTTTTCTGGGTTTGAACATAAGCATCAACTAAGAAAGAAGATTGGGCAGTTATCTGCTCCACCCTCAAATATATCCAAACAAATAGATGGCTGCAAGGAAAATTCGGGTGTCAGTTTGTTTCTCTTAGACATCAATATCAGAATCTCCAAGTGTGTTGATATAGTAGAGGTTTTACCAACCTGAGATTAATTTCTCACATCCTAATGAAATCTCTAAGCCCTTTTCAGTTTGCTTAGCCCTTTGAAGATGCAGGAGCCTGATTAGTTGCTGATTATTATTCTCTTGAATATCTTACTATGTTCATTATTTCATTATTGCTGTTTGTTCTTCTACCCCCATGATGACTTTTACTTTTGTTCACATTCTGGATACTGTGGGGTCTAACAGGTGAAGATAATCAAAGTGAGTGTAGTTTTAATCATCATAACCAAAGGTACATGACTAATGATCTGTAAGGCATTGTTTACAGTGGAACATTTCCACATATAAGGGCTTTCTATCAAAGGCCATCTCACTGAATGTCTCTTTCAAAACAGTCTCAGCTTTATTCATTCTGCACATTATCAACATGGTGGCATTATAATGTGATGGCCTTATATTACCTTTCTACTTTCTCTCCTCTGCTATGCTTTTTAATGACAGACTTGCATTTTTATGTTACACCGAGTTAGCAGACTGCATGGTATTAGATTACTTGTTTTCCTATATATGAAGCCTTCCAGAATTTGAATATAAAGTCTTAATTAGCGAGTATTTTACCAGCACTAAAGTATCTGTATGCTTATAAATGAAAAAAAAGTGGTAATAATAAAAAGATTAGAAACATAGTAATCCAGATAACTCATGGCACATTCTTTGAAAAGAGAATCTTTTGAAACTATCAAGTTATACTTTATGCAGGTTTCTAATTCCCAGTCCCTGCCATCAGCTCTTGTCTACTAATTGATCCTGCTATTATTTAACTTTTTGACATGTTAATTCAGATTTTGGAAAATTGTACATTCATTATCTTGAGTACTACTTTTTGGCATACTTTAAGTTTTCTACCTCATCTTCATTTTCTTTACTCTGGACCTGGCCCATCTGTACTCATTCTGGCATTCAACTTTCAAATTGTTAGAGCTATTATGTCATCAGAAGCATTAAAACGATGAGAATGGTGCCAGGTGCTGCTGGACACAGTCACATGAGGGCCCATCTTCCAGGGACATAGGGCCAAGGGTTGCCATGGGGGAAGGCAGACTCCACCTTCTCTTCCTCTCTGCAGAAAGGGGTGTGTAGGAGTCAGCGTGGGCTGCCAGAACAATGTGCCATGATGAAGTCACTCAAACAATAGAAATTTATTGTTCACAGTTCTGGTGGTTGTAAGGCTGAGATCCAGATGTCATGAGGATGTTTTCTTCTGAGAATTTGCTCCCTAGATTGTGTATGCCGTCTTCTACCTGTGTCCTTGCATGGTCCTCCGTCCTGCCTCTTGTGTGCCTTTGTCCTAATGTCCCTTTTTTCGTGTGTGTGTGTGTACATATGAGGGGGGGAAGAATCCCATATTAGTTGTATAAATTAATGGCTTTCTTGTGTCATTTTCATACATCCATGTATCATGCATTCACCTTCCTTTCTACCCTTTACCTGCTACATGCTTCCTGGTCCCAAATGTTCCTTCTTTCTGGATATCTTTTGGTTTTTAGTTTCCACATATGAGAGAAAACATGCAATACTTGCCTTACTGTGTCTAAATTATTTCATTTAACATGATCTAGTTCTATCCATTTTCCTGCAAGTGACAATATTTCATTTTTCTTTGACTGAATAATACTCCATCATGTATATATACTATATTTGCTTTATTCATGCATCCATTGACAGGCACCTTGGCACCTTATCTATTGTGAATGGTGTTACAATAAATTTGGTCATTCAGGTGTCTTTTACTTTTATTTTTTATTTATTTTTGGTATGGGGATTAAACTCAGGGGCACTCAACTACTGAGCTACATCCCCGACCCTATTTTGTGTTTTATTTAGAGACAGGGTCTCACTGAGTTGCTTAGCACCTCGCTGTTGCTGAGGCTGGCTTTGAACTCACGATCCTCCTGTCTCAGCCTCCCAAAGTGCTGGGATTACAGGCATGTGCCAGATTTCTTTCCTTTGAATAAATACCCAGCAGTGGTATAGGTTGGTCATATGGTAGTTTTAATTTTCTGAGGAACAAACATTCTGTTTTCTATAGATGTACTAATTTACCTTTTTACCAACATTGTATATGGTTCTGTTTACTCAACATCCTTACCAGTGTTTGTTTCTTTTTTTTTTAATTTTAATAATAACCATTCCAAATGGAATAACCATCTTACCTAACTGGCTAAGATGTGATCTCATTGTAGGTTTGATTTGCATTTCTGTGATGGCTAAAGATGTTCAGCATTTTCACATATATTTATTGGTAATTTGCATTTCTTCTTTTAAGAAGTGTCTATTCAGGTCATTTGTCCATTTTTATTACTTGCTTTCTAGTTGTGAACTTTTTCGTATATTCTGGATATTCATCCTCTGTCAGACGATAGCTGGCAAACACTGTCTCCCATTCCCTTTGTTGTCTTCGACTCTGCTGATTGTATTCTTAGCTGTGAAGAGGTTTTTTAATTTGATGCAATCCTGATTATTCATTCTCGTTCTTATTTCCTGAGCTGTTGGAGTCCAAACTTGGAAATCATTGCTTTTGCCATGATCTTGAAGCGTTTCCCTTATTTTCTCTCTAGTAGTTTCAGAGGACCTGCCTTACATTAAGCTATTTAATACTGAGTTGGATTTTACAGGGTGAGATCTAGGGATCTAGTTTCAATCTTCTACATGGGAACATCCAGTTTTCCCAGCACCATTTGTTGAAGAAGGCTGTTCTTTCTTCAATATTCTGACACATTTTTCGATAATCAGTTGCAGTGTGTATTTATTTCCGGGTTTGCTGTTATGTTCCATTCATTTACCGGCCTCTTTTTATGCCAATGCTATACTGTTTTTGTTACTGTGGCTCTCGGGTATAATTTGAAATCAGGTATTGTGGTGCTTCTAGCTTTGCTCATTTTTCTCTAAATTGCTTTACCTACTCTGGCTCTTTTTCTTATTCACTCTTTCTTGCCTAATTTCTCTGGCTAAAATTTCTAGTACTATGTTGAACAAGGGTGGTGAGAGTGGGCATCTCTGTCTTGTTCCTGATCTTATAGGAAGTGCTTTCAGCTTTTTTCAGTTTAGTATGATGCACGGCCTTCACTTGTTGACACGTGATCCTACTACATGTAATTTATTCAGATGCTGATTTTTTTTCCCTATTGGGGATTGAACTCAGGGGCACTCCACCACTGAGTCAATTCCTGGTCCTATTTTGTATTTTATTTAGAGACAGTGTCTGAGTTGGTTAGTGCTTTGCTTTTGCTGAGGCTGGTTTGAATTTGCAATCCTCCTGCCTGTACCTCCTAAGCTGCCGGGATTACAGATATGAGCCACTGTGCATGGCTGAGTTGTTGAATTTTATCAAAGAATATTTTATATCTATTGAGGTAATTGTGTGCTTTTTGTCTTTTATTTTATTTATATGCTTATTACATTGATTGATTTGTATTTGTTGAACCATTCTTGTATCCTTGTAACGTAACAAACTTGATCATGGCATATTATTTTTTAATGTGCTGTTAAATTAAATCTGAAAGCATTTTGTCAAAGATTTTTAGATATCTTTTTATTAGAGATATTGGTCTATAGCTGTCTTTTTCTGTTGTGTCCTTTACAGGTTTTGTCAGCAGGGTAACACTGGCTTCATAGAATGAGTTTGAAAGCTTTCTTTCCCTGTTTTATAAATTAGTTTGAGCATAATTGGTGTTAGTTCTTTAAAAATTTGGTAAAATTCAGCAATGATTCCATCTGGTCCTGTGATCATTCTTTTTTTTTTTTTTTCTTTTAATCAGAATACTTTTTATTACTGCTTTAATCTTAATGCTTGTCATTAATCTATTTAGGTATTTTATATCCTTTTGGTTCAATTTTGGTAAGTCCTATGTGTCCAGAAATTTTTCCATTTCTTCTAGATTTTCTAATTTCTTGGGCATAGAGTTTTTCAACATTTTTTCTAATGATACTTTTAATTTCACTGTATTTGGCGTACCCTTTTTTAAGTCTAATTTTATTTACTTGGGTCTTCTCTCTTTCTTTTTGTCAGTTTAACTAAGAGCTTATAAATATTATTGTATCAAAGAACCAACTCTTTGTTTCATTGATGCTTTGTATTATCCTTTCAGTCACTAATTCATTTCTTTCTTCTCTGATCTTTACTCTTTCTTTTCCTTCTTTGGATTTTGGATTTGGTTTGTTCTTGTTTATGTAAGACATTATGATGAATCATATTATTTATTTAAATTTTTTTTTATTGTAGGCATTCATGTAGGCTTTAAACTTGCCTCTCAGCACTGCTTTCCCTGTTCCAGTATGTTGTGGTTTCATTTTGGTTGATTCAAGAAATTTTAAGCCGGGCACAGTGGCACACGCCTATAATCCTAGCAGCTTGAGAGGTCTGTGTCGGGTTCTATGAGATCTCTGTGTGAGGACCCTGACGTTGGTGCTATATATATCTGAGGGAGGTCCTTGTGTTTCTGTGACTGCTGTGCTGGGGGTTCTGTGGTGGTCTCTGGGCAAACTTTTAGTGGGGTCTGTGAAGTGCTTTGTGTGTGGAGGGGTCTGACTTTTGTCTGACAGAGGATTCTATGATAAGTCTCTGGGGGGTCTCCTGGTTGTTGGCATTATTGCCCCTCATACATGACAAAGCTGGCAGCAGCAGAGGGCACAGGGCTTCCTCCCTCATGCTTCTGGCTATCCATCAGTGTCACTGTGCCATTATCCCCTCAGGATCCCTGGGGTCCACGTCCAGCTCCTCTGCAGTGGGAACCTGCCCCTCTGGGCTCTGAGAGGACCCAGCAGCACCAGATTCAAGGACATGCCTCTGTTTTAGCCCATCTGTCCCTGGGTCTGTTCTTGATGCTAGGTCTATCCTGGAGTCTGCTGTGATCAATGAAGAGACAGGACCTGGCTTAGTGGTGGTCTGTAGGCCCTGGGCTCACACTGGGAGGGATTGCCTGGCTTTACATATGGAGTACTTTCCGGCATGAGAGCAGCACTATGCCTGTGTCATCTGCCTTGGTGGCACCTCCTGGTATGGGATTCCCAGTCAGGGAACAGATAGGGCAGAGGGCCCTGGAGTGGTGCTGCTGCCTTCCCCAGGTGGCCATAGCATCGAACACCTTGCAGGCATGGCTTCTCCCCTTCCTCCTGTCGGGCCTGCCTGCTTTCCCATGTGGACAGGCCCTGGGAAGAAGCAGCCTGTGCTGGAAGCAGAGAGAGGCCAGGGAAGACCTCTGGCTGTCCCGCATCCAGCTTTCTCCTACCCAGGAGGACAGGAGTGTGAAGCATGTTGGTGTGGACAGGACAAGTCGCTGCCCTGATGTGACAAGTTCTAACTGAACCACCTCTTCTTCTGTAGTCTCTGGACAAGAGTTTCTGGAAGCCTAGAGAAACTTGCTTTGTGACCCCAGGACACCCCTTTGGCCTTTTTAGGTTCCCATCTTTCTACTGTAGAAGTGCTAGGGCCTTGTGTATGTCTAAAGGTCACCAAACTGGGAGTCACAGCCAGGGTTCTTAGTCCTGTTTAGCCTGCCAATTATTAACTCATCCCTTTTATAAGTAAAGAGGCAAAGACATGCAGCCTTCTTCAACATAATGCCAGGAAATGCATCTTCCCTACCAAAGGCTTTGCTTCCTCTCTAGCCTGTGTTATTGCTCAAGAGGTTTCTCTAGGCCTGTGGCATGAGAGCCAGAGCAGGGCACACAGGGGTGGGGCCAGGGTGAGTCTGTGATTTGTCCTCCCCCAAGAGTGGTGGCTGGTAGTGGAGGGCAGGGGCTTCCCATCCACCACACCATCTGTGGCATCCCCATGTTACTTTGCCTCTTTATTTGGCTCCATTTCAATCCTCCACATCCCACTCTCAGCCCACGGTGCCCCACTGTCAGATGGTTAGTGCGTGCAAATTTGTGCCAGCTGGGGGTTGGTGGGTTGAGGGGTCTTGGGCTGCATGTGACACAGCCCTTAGTAGCCAACCTGCAGTTCCCATCCAGGTACACACACAACTGCAATTTCCATCCTGGCCACTGCTGTAGACAGTAAGGAGGGCAGGGGCAGAAGCAGGTGACATAGCCATGGCATGCAGCCTGAGCTAAAAGGAGTGAAAAGACCCATCTCCATGTTAGCCTCCCTAAGGCAGGATTCCAAGGGCAGGTGTCCTCAGTTCACCACCAAGATATCCAGCAGCCACGACTGCCCCACATGTCTGAACTCAGGGCTAGGAAGCAAACCCTCTCTACAACTTTCCTGGGCCCATTTTCTGGGAAGTTACTAAATCCCATGGGAACCTGTGCCCCAATCCCTCCAGCCTAACAGTTCAGGATGGAGGGAAGGCTGATTCAGACCTCAGTGTGGGGTCCTCGTGAGGTTGTCCCATCTTGAGGAGTCCCAGAGGTATTCTGTTCCTTCTGTAATGATCAAGTCATGAATTTGTAAGGTATAATGAGGGGATCTGCCTAAGGGTGGGTACTCAATGCCACTGTCACCTCCCTGCATATCCAGTCTCTCCTAGAATCCATTGTAATGAAGAACAGACAGGATCTCCTTCCCTATGACCCAGTACAACACAGACAAAAGCCTCTCTGATTTAAGAACATAGTATTATTAAGCAATTGCCACCTCATTATGAAGAAGCCATTATCAAGCAAAAGTTGGGCACACGTGGAGACAGTTTTTCTCAATATGGTTTGAATTGTGGAAAAACCTTCTTCCCGGGAGGACAGGAGTGTGAAGCATGTTGGTGTGGACAGGACAACAAATGTCTCCGAAGAGCACAGTGCCTTGGACAGTGGACATTGTGGCCCGAGATACCTGCCACCCTGGGCCTGTGCTGGCAGGGGCTGGGCAGAGGTGCAGGCTCCTTGAGAAGCAAGGCCTGATTGTTGTCCTTATTTCGAATCCACTTGTTCAGAGGATGGTGGTGGCCCCTGGGGCTGGTCTGGTGACTATGAGCCATCGCTCCCATCACTCTCCTTTGCTCTGGGGAGGAGGGACCCCTGGAAGAGTGGGATTGCCTACCCACAGGGGCCTGGGGTTCCTTCTTCATCATGTTTTTCTTTGAGGCAGAAGGATTATGGTGAAACCTCATTTTCTGTTCTATGATCCATCCAACAGTGGTCATGAGTGTCTGGGCTTCTGACGCCGCGTTGTCTGTATGCAGTCGGCTTGTGACTGACCCTTCTTGGCTTTGGGTAGAAATTGATGGGGTTGTGATTTTGGGTAGGGAGTTTGCCTGCCCTTTGCCTTTACTGAGGAAAATATGCTGCAGAAAATTCTTTATTCTGTCCCCAAAATTTCTCTTGGAAGGAGCCTGGGAGGACTTGTCCTCCATAGTGTCACCTACTTCCGTGACTGAGGCAGAGGGCCCCATTGACCCAGCATGGGAGGGCCTTCCTCCTACAAACCTTCCTTCCTGTGCTTCTGCCCTGGGCCACACACTGTTCTCTCCCTTGGCTGTTGGCCTAAACTTATTCGTCTTGCTCTTCCATGGATCCTGGTGTTCTGGGATCTTGGGCTCCTCCAGGTCCTGGCTACTCTCGTCACTGGTTAAGAGTCCGTACAGCCCCTGAGAAGTTGATGCACTGCTACTGGACATGCTTAGTGAGCTGGACAATCTCTCCCGGGAAGCTAGGATGTCTGCAGCCAAGAGCACTTCAGGGGCACAGTCCTGATGAAATATGTCAGTGGCACAGTCTTGCAGGATGACGCCTGTAGCCAGTTCCTGAGATTGGTTCTCTGGCTCAGTCTGTGCTTTCAGGCATGAGTTTCCTTGGCCCTGGGAATTAGAACTTCTGGAAGGATAGGGTCTTTCACTGGTTCCCTGAGACTCTAAACTCCCCAGATTAATAGGACCATTTTGGAAGTTTGACGTCTTCCTGATTTCCATGGTGATTGCCCAGTCAGAAGACTCCTCTTCCTCATCCTCTATCTCCCTGATTTTTTCAGTTTTTAATAATTGGGACCCCAGCCAAAGTGATGATGTGCTGTGGCATGAGCCTTGTGAGCTCATGCCTCCGCTCCCCAGAGACTCATGTCTGCCCATTTCTAAGCTTAGATTTGGTTCCAGGCTGTCTCTTGAAGATCCCAGAACAGCATTGCTGTGCCAGGTTCTGCCCACGAGAACCTGCTGAGAGGTCAGGCTGTACTTTTGTGCAGTTGCAGGAGCATCTGGGAGCCCGCAGTTGTCACCAGATGGAATTCCACTCAGGGACTCAAATGAGGGGCCAGAGAGAGGAATCTTCAAGGTGGGAACTGAGGTTCTTGCTACCTCCTCCAATCCTGGACCTTTCTGAGTGGGTTTTCCTAGGACATTGGCATCATGGGCAATGGAGTCAGCCCTGGAATCACAGGAGGCTGAGGATGGAAGGGCAGCCTGTGGAAGTGGTGAAGCCTTAGAGTTTTTCCTCTTGAAGACATTTAAGTTCTTGAGGATCTTGAGGGGTAGGCCCCACCTGTGCCTCACTCTTAGACTTGTAAAGTGTGCCTCTAGCACCTGCAGAGTGCCAGCACCAAGGAGGGAGAGGTCCTGGGAGGTGTTCCTGAAGGCTTCCCCTCCTTTTATGGATGGTCCATTCCCCGTTTCTTTGTGGGTGTTTGAATTTCCAGGTGGGTCAGAGACATTATGTGTGCAAAGCCTGGAATGACAAACACCCACAGGAATCCTGCCCTCTTGGATTATTTCTGGCCTCTCTGAGTCCATCTCCTGTACAGAGCTGCTGTTGTTTGGAAACACAGATGTCCAGGAAGACCCACAGTTGTCCTTTGCCTGACCTGTCCTTGGGATTCTGTCCCAGGGCTCCTTCAGATTCATAAATGGGTAGATGTTGGGTGGTAGTCCATATTGGTGTAGCATGAACCTCTTCTGAAGGTGCTCATCCAGTTTCTCCTGAAGCTCAAGGCTGATGAAATCCCCTTGGGGCTTGTTGATGGGATTGTGGTCACAGGAGTCCCTGTTCTCTGAAGTGAGATGGCTGAAGACATTCTGAGATTTTAGGACCAAACAAGGTAAAGCCTCTCTACTTTCCAGCTGTTTCCTCAAAATGTGGTATTCTAGGTGGTCAAGAGCAGAAGGGGAAAGCAGCTGGATCCCCTCTTGGCATTTGGGGCAAGAAAATCCACAGGCAGTATTCAGAGGAAGATGGTATGGCAGGTTTGGGAGAGAGGATGTGACATGATCCTGATTCTGGATCTGCACTAGTGATGGGGACTGGGACCAGGACAAGTTTGGAGTCACAGGCTGGAGTTGGACAACAGGGTGGAGCAACAACTGGGAGGGACATAGTTGTCCAGGTGTAGCCTGTACCTGCACTGGCATGTGATTAGGATGTTCATTGAAGACAATGGAGGAAAAGTCGGTTGAGTGTCCAGGCATGCTGACTGTAGCCACCAGGGACTCACTGTGTAGAATGGGGAGACCCCAAAAAAGCTGGCTGGATTTTTTCTGTAAATGGTCCCCTAAGACCTTGGTGTAAAAGAGCCGCTGAGGAAAAGAAAGCTGCTCTGGCTTGGCTTTTGTGTTCCAGGAGGGTTGTGGGATGGTAGAGTCCTGCTCCCTGCCCAGTGACTTCACTGTGCTTCCTTGAGAATTCAGGGAGTAGTCTGGTCCTTCCGTTTTCACATTACAAATGTTCGTTTCTGCTCTCCTGCTGATCAGCATCTCCAGCAGTTTCTGAGCATCGGGGTTAATGAAAGAGGTACCTTCAGCCTCTACCTGCGAGAGTGGGTAGTTTGCCCAGAATGAGTCCTCTGGTGGGTGGGAAAAATTCTCTCTCTTGGATCCACTCTGTGGGGAGTGGGAGAGGCACCCGACTCTGGTGGCCATCTGCCACCAGGAGAGAGATGAGATGGGACAGGTGGAGAGAACATGGCCTGAGATTGTTGGGACAGGAAATGGCAATGGGCCAGGAGATGGCGATGGGACAGAAGGCAGCAGTGGGCCAGGAGATGGCATTGGCACAGGAGAAGACGACCAAGAGTTGTTGGGTGGAGAGGAGCTCTGGGGGTTGCTTCCCAGTGAGAGTGTCATTGAGTCACCCTGAGGAGTCAGGCTGGGGCCTGGCAGAGAAGGAGGGTGGGCCATGGGATCAGGAGCATGAGATGGGGGAGCGGAAAGTCCATGTGGCTGAGGTGAACGTTGTTCTAGAGGAATTACAGACTCTGGTGACTGAGAGGCACTCAGGGATGACGGAGACTCAATAGAGTCTGAGGAAGTCATTAGGTCTGGTGAGGAAGTAGAGGCCAAAAGCAGGGGGTGCTTGCTCAAAGAAGTCAGGGAAGCCAAAGGGAAGATGGCAGCAACCAAAGGATCCTCCACAGGCCGTGTGTGTGATTGGTGGACCCTAGCTGACTCTGGTTTGCCCATTTTATTGGGGTCATCTACTTTTAAGAGCTGGTGAAAGCTGCTGTCATCATGGAGCTTCCCCAGGTGGCTGCAAGAGATAGGAGACACAGGCTGCAGCCAGGAGCAGATGGGACCAGGAGGTAGGGCAGGTGGGACAGAGGAGGGCTACTGTGGTCCATGGCTCCTTGCTAGCCCACTCCTTGAGTTTCCAAAGCCCTTGTTTTCCCATGCTCTAGAATTTTAGTCAAGTCCTCTCCCAACTGAGGGTTCCCCCTGCCCAATGAGAGCTTTGTGTTGTTGGATCATATTGTAGACAGCAGGAAGGACACAGGAAGAGGTGAAAGGTTACTTACCTTTGTAGAAGTGAAACCAGATCTTCAGTCTCGTCCACATCCTGCCAGGAATCACTATGACCTGATAATGGGACTGGGTTAGGATGGAGAAGGGAGGGTGAATGGAATGTCCATGTGGGTAAGATTGGGTGAGTAGACTCTGGAGGGCCAGCACCAGTGTTCAAGGCTACATGACAAGTGACAGGGATAGCAAGGTCCATGGAGGGGCAGCACTTTATCATTTACTTCTACCTCCACTACCCCACATTGTACTCATCACCCCCCAGTGGGGAGAAAGAATGGGCCATCTCACAGAAGAATGGGTCTTAGGGAAGTGAGAGCCTGTCCACATTTTCACCAGGAAGTCCCACCACCATATCGAGATGAAGCAGGGGGACAAAAGGGGCAGTCAGTATAGGTAATAAATAGTTGGGTCCAATCAGGAAGATGGAGGCTGGTTGGAAAGGAACGGAAATCCATTGCTCTCTCTGTCCCCTCTTCCCATGTTCCCTTTCCCCTGCTCCTTGAACCTGTTGCTAAGGTAACTGCCCCAGTATTGTTCCTCCTGCAGGGACTTGTAGGAGTTGTTAATTATTGCCTCCTGGGCTGCTACCTTCCTGCCTGGATCAGTCCACTATTGGGCCCACCTTTGGGTCAGTTATGCAGGATGGTAGAGGAGAGAGGAAAGATAAGGGGAGAAGGAGGGCATGAGAAGAGAGGAATTCTAAAATGTCCAAAAGGGACAAGACACCCCCACTTCTTTGGATACCCAGCTCTGGGACCCCTTTGCTACAGGGAAGTCTGTCTGTTCTATCTTGTAAATAAAACTGGCTTTCTGTTCTTGCCTCTGCATTTCTTGGGTGTTCAATATTCACCCCTGGGGAAACAGAACTTGGCCCTGATTGCTTCTCATCACCTGCAGTATCACAGACAGCATGGCTCCAATACTGCCCACATCACCCCACTGGACATCACCCACCCCTGGCCCACCATACCTTCATTCTGAGCAGAACACCTGAGAAGTGTCTCTGGTATGATTTCCTTCCCAGGATCCTCCCTCTCAGGTCTCTGCAATGGACATCCTCTGGGACATGCCTCTGGTCTCTTGGGACAGGAGATGGGACAGCAAGTCATCTCTGGGGTGGAAGGGCAGGGCCTTACCTTTCAGAATGCCACTCCTCTTCTTGTTCTTGCTCTGTTTCTTCTTCACCTTTGTGTGCTGACCAACAAGAAAGAAAAAGAGGCTGGGGCCCAGTTGTCCCTCTGCTCTCCTAGACCAGCTGCAGACATTCCATGTTTCTGAGCCGCATCTTTCTACAGTTAGCTAGTGGAGACCCTTTTATTCAGAGGATATTTTTAAAGTAGCAAAAAACTTCATTTTTTCTTTGGAAAACACAAAAGGGGATTTTCTATATAAACTACACCATGGATGCCTCAGTCACTGATCCTCTGCTCAGGAACAGACTCATTTCCACAGGCTCTTCTCAGCTGCCAGGCAGTGTTGTGCTCCCTGAGGCCAGAGGTGACTCCAGCCTGTGATGGGCCCTCAGGGTTCAGCACAGCCCTCCCCTCAGCCCAACACAGAGGAAAGGATTGTTCCAGAGACACCTGCCAGGAGAAGCCTGTCCTCCTCCAGAGGTTCCGAACTCTCTCAGGAGTCCTGACCTCAGCCACTGAGTCACAGTGTGTGTTTTGCTCTGGGACCTGCAGCTCACCACCTGGATGGTCTGAGAGCTTCCGATAGGAGAAGTCCTAGTGCACACTGTCTCCCTGCCCTGCCTGTCCCAGGGTGATGCCCTGTTCTGTCCTGAGATTTCTCTTTTTTGAGTGTCTACTTATTTCGGAAAAGTGGAAAGAGGAGTAGACAAAAGAGAGAGAATTTATTTTGTTGGGTGTGTCCTGAGGGTTTCTTACCTTCCAGAGTTTTTCCTTTTTCCTTGGTGGTGGGAAGGATGGATCACCCGGGAGGCAGGGCAGTAAGAGGAGAAAGAGCCCCAGTCCACACACAATGGCAAGGATCATATCCACTGCCCAGGGGGTGAAGCTGGGGTTCAGCCATGAGGCACTAACGCTGTTCAGATGAAAGAGAGGATTCTCCATCATCTAAATCGCACTGTCCTGTTTGGACAAATGAGTCCTGAGTGTCCACCTCAGCAGTGGGGAGTAGTGCCCAGGCCTGTGTCACAGGGCTGTGCCCTCTCATCACAAAGGGATCCTGACAGCAGAGGAGGGGCAGGAAGAAGAGGCAGCACCACACCCCTGCCCCACCCTCCAGCCCAGAGGTCCTCCACCCTCCTGGGCCTTCTAGATCCTTCCTTCCACCTGCTCACCCTGCCAGAGGAGACTTTAATCCATTTTCTGTTGTTTCTGCCTAGCACCCAGACAGGACTTGCTTCCCTGTAGATCTCTGCTTAGCTCCATCAATATCACACTTTTTGGAAATTGGAGTTGACTCTGTAATTGTTATTTTACAGAGATTATTACTTTCCAGTTCTCCTCTCTCTGCAATTCCAGCTTTCCCATGTATTATTTTCTTGCCTTGCATCAACTCATAGAACTGAAATCTCTTCTATACTTATTTAGTTTTATGGATTTTGAATAATATTTCTTCACCATTTTTTTTCTATTAATTTATTATCTTCAGCTAGAGGTTCTTGAACAACAACAAATTAAATTAAATATACCATGATTAAAAATTCAGTAGAGCATTTACAGAACATGAATAAAACCTTCAAGGAAATTTTTGGATGTTTCTAGTGTATTTGCTTGTAAAACCAATGAATTTTCAATGGCAGGAGAAATTTTTGGGAATTTCTGTTAACACACACGAACACATACAAACAGACACAGACCTAAGTATTCATGTGTGATACACCTACCAAATATGTATCCTATGGTGTGTGTAGGAATGGGTATTTTTGTTGTTGTTGTTGTTGTTTTTATTTTTTGTTTTGGATTTTACAAAGAGGAAACATTGAATCCAGAAGTCTATGTTTTTAAAATCCAATTTGGTAAGTTTCCAGCTCTTATTTTACAAGGAACTTTCCTTCCCCCTTCTCCCTCCTTTCTCTTTGAGTCTTTTCCATATGTGTTTGTATCCTTGCTAATGAGATGTCCATGTCATGCAGCACCACTTGCTGGAAGGATCTCTGCTCCTTTACTATACACAGGTTGGCTATACTAATGTGGGTCTGTTTCGGGGTAATATTTGCTAATACTTCATTTTTTCTTCTTTCATGACAGATTTGTCTGTAGTTTTCTTGTCATCTTTGTCTGATTTTGATATTACATTAGTGCTGGTCTGATACAATGAGTTAGGAAGTGGTTCCTTTGCTTTTATCTTCTGTGAGAGATTTTAGAGAATTGATATAATTTCTTTTTTAAATGTTTGTTAGGATTCACCAGGAACCGATCTTGAACTGGAGGGATGGCCTTATTGGTTCAGTCTCTTTGATAAGTTTTATTTCTTTTTGTGTTAAATCTAGCATATTTATCTGGTAAGAAGTCAGTACATTTCATGTAGTTTCTTAAATTTAAGAACATTGAGTTATTTGTGATATTCCTTTACTGTCTTTTTAATGTCTGTGGAATGTGTATTGATGCCACCCTTTGAAGAAGTTCTGATCTTCATCATTTAGATCTTCTTTTTTTTTTCTTTGATATATTGTCTAGAGGCTCACTGATTATAGTGGTTTTAAATGACATATAATCACACACATTTACAGGGCGTAGTGGCCCTAATGCAATGTTATGATACATTATGTCAGGTCAATTACTATATCCTACCCATTGCTTCATATATTTATTTCTTTGTTGTGAGAAAATGTAAGCCCTATTTTTGAGCCATTTTGAAATATACAATATTAAACACAGTCCCTTTATTAATCGGCTTTTTGTCTCTGTGAATGAAACACCTCACAAGAATACATTAGAGGAAGAAGAGTTTATTTTGGGTTCTGCCATCTCCATTGCTAGGCTCAGGGTGAGCTAGCACATCATGGTGGAAGGGCATGGCAGAGGAAAGCTGCTCAGCTCACGGCAGACAAGAAGCAGAGAGAGCCAGGCAGGGTGGTGCACACCTAATGCCAGCGGCTCCAGAGGCTGAGGCAGAAGGGCAGGAGGATTGCAAGTTCAAAGCCAGTCTCAACAACTTAGCAGGGCCCTAAGCAACTTAGCAACAACCTGTGTCAAAAGAAAACATAAAAAGGCTGAGGATGTAGCTCTGTACTTAAGCGCCTTGGGTTCAATTTCTGATACAAAGGGAGGGGGCGGAAGGATCAGGGGAGGGAGGGAGAAACCTGGGGCCTGACACAATGTTTCTTAGTGTTAAGCTGTGCCCTCAGCGCACCTCCTGTGACCTACTTTCTCCAGCCACATCTAGCTATCTGCACTCTCTGCAGATAGCACTCAGTGGTCCATTCAAATTATTAAGGAAGGGGCTGGGATTGTAGCTCAGCGGTAGAGCGCTTGCCTCGCATGAGTGAGGCCCTGGGTTTGATCCTCAGCACCACATACAAAGCAATAAAATAAAGACATTGTGTTCATCTAGAACTAAAAAAAAAAAAATCTTTAAAAAAAAATTATTAAGGAAGCAGTAGCTGCAGATTTCATAATCCAGTCTTTTCACCTCTGGATATTTCTACATTACCTAACACATGTACTTTTGGGGGGACATTCCTAGATCCCAACCATGATAATCACCTCTCTTTACTGGACTTTTAAAAATGACTTCCCCACCCTTTGATTTTCTGCCGTTTGACTATAATATGCATATGGTTTTTGTCAGTGTTGTTTAGTTTTCTTTGCATTTACCCTGGTTGGTGAGGGAAGATATTACTAACCCTATAATTAGCTCTCAATGTTTTTGTGTCTGGGCTCCTGAAAGGAGCTTCATCAGTTTCCTCATTTTTCCTACACTGATGGGACAAGATGTCTGGAGGCAGCTGTAGGAGGTGGTGTTGAGTGTGTCCCTTCTTCCAGGCGGAGGGCTAGAGCAGGCTTGAGTGTGGTAGTTCCCTTACCTTGGGTCATTTAGGGTCTGATAAAATTTCAGTAGGCTATGTTTTTGTAAAATAATTTCTCCTAAGGTTGAAACTTTTCAAGAACTGAATGCTTTGGTTGCCCTGTTAGAACCTGCTTGAGATCCTGGAGGTAAAACTCACCAACGTATGAGGAGCCCTGAGTGACTGCATCAGCTGTGTCCACGCTGAGCTTCCAGCTATTGTTCAGTTCTTGTTCAGGTTTTCCTAGTCCAGTGCTGCTTCCCAAAGAAGTTTCTGCTAGTGGATTTCCACTCCAAGAAGTTAAGAATCTCTGTATGTGTCTTTCTGTTTCACCAATTTGGGGATAGGGGTTGGTCCTGGGATCCAGTTTCTTTGAATCTAAGACTTGTAGATTTTTCAGTTTGTTTAGCTTTTTATATGTTATGGGGACAGAGTGGTGATTTCTAAGATCCTTACATAATGGACTGGTGATTTCTAAGATCCTTACATAAGCGGTCTCCCTAACCTGATTTGGGTATTGTTTATTCCATCTTCGATATGACCCTGATCCTCATAGGCATTCCTGGCACATATGAGGGGATTGTAGTAGACTGCCACACTGATGATCCCCAAGGAATCACATCTCCCAGTAAATGCCCACACCCTTGTGTGGTTCCTTGTCACAGTGACTTCAAGCTTGGCCATGTGATTTGCTTTGGCAAGTGGGCCTTTATTGAGTTAATGTAAGAGAGGCTAGAAAAGAGTTTACATGCTGGACTTGCTCTCTTAGAAACTGCTGTTGTCTATGGAAGCTCATTCTGACCCAGTGGAGAATGAATGATCCTCGGGTCTCTACCTTCTACTCACCCTTCCAAGACCCTAGAAATGTGAGTGAAGCTATTTTAGAGACTCTAGGTTCAGCCAACTCATAATTGATTGTAGATTCATGAATGGCTCAGGCAAAGCGAGCTCAAGAAACCACAACCCAAGCAGAGAACCACAAGCCCTAAAATTATGGTGCTTGAGTTACTGTGTTTGTTATGCAGCAGTAGTTAACTGATGCCTTCAACATTGACAATTTGAATAGGATTTAAAATAAAATGATGATTAATATTAAAATCCTTATGATAGTTCATGTGTTCTCATGTTAGATTTTGTTCTGTTTAAATTCTTGAGAAAAATATGTTGCATTATTTACATTGTCTTATTTCTAAATATTAGATTTCGGTGTGAATTAGGGAGATTGTTTTTATCATAAATTAACATTTCTGGTTCAGTGAGTAAAACATCTTCCCCCTCTTTTTACCCTGCTCTGGGATTACTCGGGACCTCGGCACTGAGAGTAAGGGATGGATGCAGAGCTCTGCCGCCTCCTCTGGGGCACCATGAGGAGCCACTACAGAAAGAGGAGAACTCCACCCCCACCATGTTGATAGGTATGCCCCAGATCTGGCTGCTGTTAGACCAAGAGCCATCGCTGTTTCAGTAGTGAGGAAATGGTGATAAGAAGGAATAAGAACTTACTGTATATGATATCCTAGGTGATGAATAATCATTTGCTGTGTATAGGTATAGGATACACATATGTAAATTTTTATTAATATGTAATCTTTTGTAACTGATAAAATTAAATTTAGAAAGTCAAAACAGATACTTCTCAGTGGCCCTCAGTGTTCACCCTCAGATGTCAGTGTCCTGTGATGCTTCTTCCCCAATGCACTAGAATTGGTCGTCCTGGGTTTTCAGCTGGAGATAGTTGTATCCTGGGTGCTTTGTTTTGTCCCCTCTCTCTGTCTCTGTCTCTAGACTATGGCTTTGTCTCTCTGTTTATTTGTCTTCCTGCTCCTCAATTCTACTTCTTTCACTGCTAAAACTATGAAAATTCTGACTTCTGACTGGGACTTCTCACTAGTGAGTTCCTGGTATATAACTCTTTTACCAATATATTGTCTGTGGCTCCTGCTTTGGTAAGAGTGCCACTCATTTTACCCCAGCTTGGCTCCAGTCACTTCTTTTCCTTCTCCAAACCTGTCTACAAGCTCTTTAATGTCTTAACCATGGTGCAAATCCCATAGGAAATAGTATTTGGAGAGGCCTTCTGAAAATGTGGTATATATACACAGTGGAATATTATTCAGCCATAAAGAAGAATGAACTTATGATATTTGCCAGTAAATGGATGGAACTGGAGACTGTCATGCTAAATGAAATAAGCCAAACCCCCCAAAACAAAAGCCAAATATTCTTTTTAATATGAGGGTGCTAACACATAATAAGGAGAAGAGAGGGAAGAATAGCAACTCTTTGGGTTAGACAAAGGGAAATGAAGGGAAGTGAGAGGGGATGGGAATGGGAAAAACAGTATAATGAATGGGACATTACTTTCCTATGTTCATATATGAGTACATGACCAGTGTAACTCCACAGCATGTACAACCTCAAGAATGGGCATTAATACTCTGTGTATGTATAATATGTCAAAATACATTTCTACTGTCATGTATAACTAAAAACAAATTTTAAAAAGGCCTTCTGAGAACCCTGAAAAGCAATCTTGTTCTTCTGACATGACCTCCTGCAGATTACAAGTGTGCCCCACCACCACTGCTTCTGGCTAAATTCATGTATTGTAGTAATTCAGCTCAGCTCTATGCACACCAGAATCATTTCTTACATGTAGCAGCTGCCTTGTGTTTCTGAATGCAATCATCTTAAATACTATCAAATTAATATTAAGTGTTTTTCTTTTGAGCTTTTCAAAGCATATCATAATTGAAGTTTTATTGCAAAATGTACATAAAATAAAACTTACCCTTTTAACCATTTGGAGTGTACAATTAAATGGCATTAAATGCTTTCACAATGTTGTCCATCATGGATATTTTCTATTTCCCAGACTTTTACAGTTTGCCAAACAGAATTCCCATGCTGTTAACAAGAGTGCCCCATCCCTCCTCTTCTCTGGCTGCCTGTAACCTCTACTCCACTTTCTGTCTCTGGAATTGCCTGTTTTAAGGAACTGATATGTGGAACCACATTTTTTTTTTTTTCTGGTTTAGCACTTAGAATAATGTTTTCCCAATTCATCCACATTATTGCATTTTTCAGAGCATCATTCCTTTTTAAGACTGAATGATACAACTTGGCACGGACATGCAACATGTTGCTTATTTATTTGTTTATCTAGGGAATTTGGGGTTGTTTACACCACTTGGCTAACGTGAATAAAGGTACCGTGAACATTGGCGTGCAGGTGTTGCTTTTACTCTCTCCTTCCAATTCTCTTGGGAATATACCTACAAGTGGATTTGCTTAATCACGTAATTATTTCAACTTAACATTTGGAGGAACTATCATACAGTTTTGCATAGTAGTTGATTAATTTAAATTCCCACCAGATAATTTTTAGGGTTTTGTTTTCTCCATCTTCCCTATCAACATTTGCCATTTAGCTTACAACAGCCATTGTAATGCATGTAAAGTGATACCACCCAGCAGATGATTCGCTTTTCCCCCATGACAGTGATGATTTCATATGATTATTGACTGTTTCTACATCTTCTTTGGAAAAATGCCTATTGTTTTTGTTCTTTGTCCATTTTCAAATTGGGTTGCTTCCTTTTTGAGTTATAGGAACTCAATAATAATTCATCAAATTTGAATTGCAAATGTTTTCTTTCATTATGTGAATTGCCTTCTTTATTTACTTTTTTTACTTAGTGTTATTTTTGACTGGTTTATTGGGTACAATTGACTTGCCATAAACTGCATACTGAACATATTTAAGTTATTAAATTTTTTTTTTTTTTACCTCTTAACCACTTCTAAATATACAGTTCTACCATGTTAAATATATTCAAAATGTTATGTAATGGAGCTCCAGAACTTTTTCATCTTGCGAAATTAAAGCCTATACTCATTAAATACCCCATCCCTTGGCTCTGTGCATGGTGTTCTGGACTTGGCCAATGCCTTTTTTTTTTTTTTTTTTTTGGTACCAGGGATTGAACTCAGGGGTACTGAACCACTGAGTCACATCTCCAGCACTATTTTGTGTTTTATTTAGAGACAGAGTCTCACTGAGTTGCTTAGCGCCTCACTGTTCCTGAGGCTGGCTTTGAACTCTCGATTCTCCTGTCTTGGCCTCCCAAAGTGCTGGGACTACAGGCATGCTCCACTGTGCCCAGCTAGCCAATGCCTTTTTCAGCAACACTTTGAAACTGGACTTGCAACACCAGTCCACACTCAGTTGTTGGGAAGGCAGTGGACATTCCAGGTACAGCCTGTGGGATATCTGAACAGTCCTACCATCTGTCATGGCATAGTGGCTCAGAACCTTGATCTGTCTCATTCTCTGCTGATGTTATCTGGTTCCATTATATCAATCATATCCTGCTAACTGGAAAGGATCATCCTCTGTTATAGGATGTAGTAGAACAGCTCATGTACATGCTAGGAGATGGGCTGTCAGCCTCAACAAAATCTAAGGCCCTGTGAATTTTTGGGGTGCTCTGGTCAGGTAAGACCCATGTGATTCCAGGCATGGCGAGAGATAAAGTGAACACCTTTTCCATCACCTATGCAGTGAAGAATGTGGAAGGGTCTTTAGGCCCTGGGTTATTAGCAGGCTCTCACTTCTCATCCCACTCAATATCCATGCCACTACCTGGGCTGAAAAGAAGGGAGCCAAATGGAACTGGGATGTTCCCCAGCAGAGAGGATTTGAAAAAGCAAATTTGATAGCCCAGGTACCTCTTTACCAGGGCTGCCATTGTGGTTAGATGTCACCTGTACAGCAGATGGCATGAACTTAGCTTTCTGGCAAGAACAACAATGGAAAATGTACTTCTAGGATTTTGACCATAGGTGTGGAAGGGAGCTGAAACTAGTAAATACTTCTCTTTACACCAGCAATTTTTAGGAGTGTAAAATGACCTACCATAGGTGGAGCCACTGTCTAAAATTTTACTGGACATAAGTGAACTGGCTTACCTATTAAGGTGTGTGGAAGGCCTATTTTACCAGCATCTATCTCCTAGAGCACAGACCCCTAAATAAATGGCATGTGTATTACAGCAAAGCAGAGTGCTCACCAACAGCTTGTTGAATAGGTGCCTTTACCTGTTCCTCATCACCCCCAGTGGCTGTCCCAGTATCACTGATATCACAAGGGTAAGCAGTATGTTCCCATGCCTGAAAATTTTTGGTATACAGATGAGTCTAGCATGGGGGAAGCCAGGTATTTGTACTGATTTTGTGTTACAGCCTGTTATTCATACTCTCTGGCATGAGACAGGAGAAGGTCTGAGCAGCCAGAAGACAGAACTATGCAGTATGGCTTGTAGTACCTGTGAGCTGGTCACTGGATATTTGTACTAACAATTGGACAGTTCACCATGGCCTTACATTGTAGATGGCACCATTGCCAGTGGACTATGATCTTTACTAGGAAAGCTTTTCTTGGAAGCCAACATGTGGCAACAAATGTGACATGAAACTAGAAAGACTGATTGTTTATGACACACTCAACTTTGTCCCTGGAAACGTGGAGCTGGCTGCTTTGACTATGGTGTAGGCTCTGGCCAGGACCCAGGCAGTGGACCTGATGAGGAGGGTACAGAGAAAATAATGTAGGAAGTGCTAAAATAGGATGGAACAGGGCTACAGGGACAGGATTATCCCTAAAACATAATGACTTGCTCTTGGTCACATCCCAGTGACAAGTGTGCTCCTGCCTCTAGCCCTGTCCTTTGAGCCACATTCAGGAACAAATACACTGAGCAGTCCAATTAGTGTGGGACTGGTAGATTGATCATATTGGCTTTTGCCATACAGTAAAGGACATAAATATGCCTTAACCCTGTGTAGCTTTCCCTAGCAAGAGAGCTGTTCAAACCACCACTTTTGAAGGTCTTGAGAAGCTAATGTAATGTATGGGTATCCACACTGGATTGTCAGTGTCTGGACACCCATTTCATAGGCCATGCTGTTCAGCATTGGTCCCAAGGACATGATGCATCATGAAACTTCCATCTGTCGTATAACCCTAAGGCAGCAAGCAGGTTTGGAGGAGAGAGAGAAAGTCTTATTCAGCATTAGATATTGGCCCTATCAGGCAAAACCACCTTGGCCAGCTGGACTGGAGTCTTTGGAGAAATGTATGTATAATATGCCAAAATACCCTGTACTGTCATGTATATCTAAAAAGAACAAAGAAAAAAACAAATGTTAATAAGTTTAAATGCCCACAAGTCTTGGATGCCTTCTCTTATGAGCACCTGGGAGCTCTGGCCCCTGCTCCAAAGACCATTCATGTCCTAGCCGAGCATCCAGATGGTACACTGCCAGCGTTGGTCCAAACACAAAGAGCTCTACTGTTTTGTACCTAGTAAGCATTAAGTCTAGGGTGCGGACAGTTCAATGGGGGCTCAAGTGGCTTGTCCCCCAGAAATGGGTTGGCTATTCCTTGCCACAGTGTGAGGGAGCTCCAGCCCTCCTAACTGGATCTCTGTTTGTCTTGTTAGGCTGTGGACCTGTGATCATGCCCTGATGGTTAAAGTTATTCAAGGAGCTGAACTTAGTCCCCTAGCCTGGCATGTCATTTACTATTTATTGTTAGTGTCACTCATGGACTCTGTCCTGTTGGTCAGTATTTGGGATGCTCTACAGCATCTTCCCCAGGTGTTGTGGCCATGTTCTAGAACAGAAATGATGCCCCCGGTACTTTCTTGTTGAAAGGTGCAGATTAACTTTGACAAATCCCTACTAAACATTTCTTTTTCCATCCATAGCTGCAGTCTCTCACTGTTTTTCTATTTTCTATGGAACATTTGCTGTTATAAAGACAAGATGTTGTGTGTACAGTCACACACTTCAAGTCACACAGGAAAACACAAACTAATGTCTTATCTATTTCTGTCTCCTGATTAGAAGCAATGATAAGTCATGTATTTGGTTCCTGGGACTCCTAGTGGGAAAAAAATGATTATTATGGTCATTTGCATACCTGTTGTCTGGCTCCTATTTGTGCATTTGCCCCTACTGGTGCTCTGGACTTTGGTTACAAGCTAGGCAGGTTGCCTTTTGACATGCTATCCACACAATACTAAAACCCCTCACAGGCTCAGGGCACATAATGGAAGAGGATGCATGTGATTGTAAGAGCCAGTTACAAGGGATGGAATGTATGCATTCAGCTTGACATGACTGAAGCCATCTTAAGTTGTAACCACCATGATTTCCCCAGAGTAACTGCAGTTGGTTTCCCCTGCATTGTTTCCCAGCAAACTATAGAGAAAATCTAATGTACAGAGCTTAATGACTGAAACTTAATACTAGGAATGTGACCAACTCTTTGATACTAATTTAAGATAAACCAGCTACATTACAGCTAGGATGAAGTCATTTTTGACCAAACCCATATGTAATATATACCTTTCCTTCTGACCAAAATTGTGGGGATGCAGTTGTTCTTGCTGCTACCCAGGACCACATGTATGTCAGTAAGTCCCCCAACAAACTGCTCTTTAATCCTAGATCTGTCTATGTCTCTTTCTTTGGTGTCATAACCACCTTGATGCTAGTTCCTATACACTGGGGCTGGGTTATTCCGTGCTACAGGCTCAGAAGACCATTGGAAGCCTCAGAATGAGGGCTGGAAGTGCTCCATCTGGGGCTCACATAAAGCTGTTTTTATATAAATTCACACAGATTTTTCATTCAGTGGAGCACATTTTTAAAAACTCACATATGAAGAAATAACTTTTTCTTATGTCCAAAAGAATAAGTAAAGTTCATCCTTCTTGGGTGTATTTGATTTGTTTTTGCTCTCTATTTTGACATGGTTCAACTTCAAATGTGATATAAACCTCTCATAATGCAAATTAGTTCAGACCCCCATCAAAGATAAATAGGCCCCTGAGTAGACTTTGTATTCATTCCCTTTTTGTAGCCAAAGCAAGGTTTTCTCTCTGATTCTCCTTGTCTAAGTCTCCTGCTCCTGGCTGAGAGTCTTATTTGTTGCCCTCTTATTCACCAGACAAAAATACAGAGGTTTTCTTATTTGTGATGGTTTTTCATATTCAATTGTGCGAAAATGCACCCTTACAGCCATTCTGTTTTTCCCTTTCAGTATGGTATTCAGTAAAGTCCATGAGATATTCAGCACCTTATTATAAAATACATAAGCTTTGTGTTGGGTTATTTTGCCCAACTGTAGACAAGTGTAAGTGTTCTAAGCACATTTAAGGCAGGCAGAACTAATCTGTGATATATGATAGGTATATTAAATGCACTTTTAACTTATGGTTTATTTTGGTGTAAACCTATTGTAAGTTGAGGAGCACCTGTGCATAGTCCAAGTTAAAAAGAAATCATTTTGCAAGGAAATTTTAGAACCAGAGACCACTCCTGTCCCTACTCACAGAAACTCTGCAGTGGGCTTCTCAGCTCCTTACTACCTCTGCCTGTTTCCTATTATTGGCAATTACTGTTCCCTTAAATTTATGTTCTTTTTTTGTGTCTTAATTTGGAAATAATAAATAATACAAAATACTGAATAATTTTCTACTTACCAAAACCACCAAAATTTAAAAATGGACCAATATCTAGGAATGGTGCAGATGTGACTCTACTGTAGTTCTAACTGTGGTGGAGATATGGACCAGTATCATCACCTCAGAGATGACAAGCTTCTTGTTAGACTGACCCCACTGCTGGACACATGGCTCAGACAAACCCTACATTTGGTTATCGCAAGAAATGGAGCCAGGTGTGGTGGCACAAATGTGTAATCCCAGTGGCTCGAGAGGCTGAGGCAGGAAGATCACAAGTTTAAAGCCAGCCCCAATAACTTAGTGAGTCCCTGTCTCAAAAAATGAAAAAGGGCTGGGGCTGTGCCTTAGTGGATAAGCACCCTGGTTTAATCTCCAGAAGCACAAAAAAAAAAAAAAAAAGAAAAGAAAAGAAAAAGTGAGACTATACCTAGGTCACTCAAGTAGAAAGTTAAAACTATAAAGTGCTGGATTATCATATTCAATTTAAAATAAATGAAGTACAAGTAAACAGCGTTAAGAGCAAATCATATCAACATACTTTTTAAAAATTTTGTTTTTGTAGCTGCAGATGGATAACATACCTTTATTTTATTTGTTTTTATGCAGTGCTAAGGATCAAACCCAGTGCCTCACATGTGCTAGGCGAGCCTTTTGCCACTGAGCTATAGCCGCAGCCCCTCAGCACACTTTTAAGTTACTAGAAGTAGGTTTCTGTAGTATTGTATGGTACGGTGACCTTTAGCTGAGGTTAAGAACTACACTATGTCACTTATTAATGCATTTATTTTGATAAAAACATCATTAAAGCAGTGAGAATCCTGAACAGATGTGATTGTGGAGGATCCCAAAGCCCCTCAAAAGATATGGATAGCATTTCCTTATCTAGGCATGTTGGGATGTGGGTAGATTTTATCTTTTTATTATTTCTTGCATCTTTCCCATAAGGTAACATTGTCTTTTCTGTGTTTTAAATGCAAAATCACAATGAAATGCAAACAGTGCACAGGAAGTAAAATTGGACATGACAAAAATAAATAAATAAAAGCCAACAGTGGGTCCTGTGTCATAGGAAGTATGAAAGGGGGACAAAGAAAATAAAATGAATCCTATCACTGTGTTGTGCTCTAGAGCCACATCTTCATTCTCAGCACCTTATGAATTCAAATGTGACATTCAGTTTTGAGACACTTTACTGATATCTCCCTGCTGTACTAAAATAACCTGGGCTCCAGCAAAAGCACTGCGATCATCCTAACTGGGGCTCTGGCCCTTCCTCAGCACGTGGTACTTGCTTCTTCTTGATGTTCATCAGTAAAATGAAGGTGTTAGACTGAGGCAGTTCCCTTTTCTCCCACTGTATCCCTTGTCATAGCACCTGGTCTCCTCCCAGGGTACAGCCTAGGTCCTTGGACTCGGGTGATGGTGACTAGACAGAAAGTGGATCAGCCCAGACCTCGTGGTGGTGGATGAACATTTATTAGTCCAAATAAGAGGGAATACAAGTGTGTAGGAACTGAGGCCAAGGATTCCCGAGAGAAACAAGCCCTGACCTTTCCTTGTGACAGATAGAAAGTTGCCGTTTGGGAGAAAAGCCAGGTGCAGTGGCACACACCTATAATCCCAGCAGCTCGGGAGGCTGAGTCAGGAGGATCACAAGTTCAAAGCCAGCCTTAGCAATTTAGCAAAGCCCTAAGCAACTTAATGAGGCCCTGGCTGTAAATACAATATAAGAAAGGGCTGAGGATGTGCCTCAGTGGTCAATCCCCAGTACCAAAAAAAAAAAAAAAAAAAGATGGGGAGAACAAAAGAGAATTTAGAGTTTGAGATGTGAAACTGTCTTCATTGAAATTTAGGTATAATTTCTATTTGGGGAATGTTTTTGTTTAGTCATAAAATGTTTAGTTTAGTCATATATATATCATATATATCATTTTATAAGAAAAATGCAAAGTATCTATATATTTCCCACTGGACAGACAGTAGAATTGCAGTGCCCTGGAGCAAGCACCACATCCTATTTCTTCCATGCTTTATGAAGACAGTGCTGCTCAGGGAGATTATTTGCTGTCCCTCAATGACTAGACTGAGACCAGAATCCAAGCCCTCCGACTTCTGGTCCATCCCCGTTTCCTCTTTCTTGTTGTGCTTCATCTGAAACGTTGCTGTGGGCTGATACAGCATAGCATGTATCTTCCCATCTTTTCTGTGGTGAATATTGATATAATTAAAGCTTTATTTGGGAATGCTCACTCCACAGTCCAGATTGAAGTGTTTGTGTCATCCATTGAGGAAAGTAGATGCAAGACCTTCCTTGAACTCTGGACTGGAGAAACACAGGCCTCAGGTTGTGGAACTTTCCCTGAAATAACTATAAATTTCTAGCGATTCTGCATCTTCCTAGTTTGATGCTTCTTGGAGATCTAAATGTCATAATCTTCATGTAAGTTTCTAGACAACAGCTTAAGGTCCATGAAAAATATTTTTGTCAATTTAGTCAGTTGAGTGAGATCTTATAGGGCTTTTTTTTGTTTGTCTTTTCACTACACAGAAAATACTTCACTTGCACATAATCTATATCTCTCTTTTTTGCTCTGATTAATAAAGCTTTATTGAGTTTGCTTCAGTACATAGCGCTGTCATCAACACAGCAGGCTGGCCTCATTAAATAACAATAGTAATGTATTCCCAGTCATCACATTGGCCAATCTAAAACAAAATAATGGTGATGGTATGGGATAACAGGAGCCTCATATATACTGGTGAGGTGGGAACAGTTTCAGTCCACTCCAGAATATTTCAGGAGTAACTACTGAATTTTAAAATAGGCTTACATATAGGTTTTGATAGTATTGAAAATGTATGGAAACAAAAACCATTAATATTATTTACCTCTGGTACCAGGACGGGAAAGAGTTGTAGGAGATGCTTATTAAATATTCATGTGATAAGCTATATTGATTTATTTTAATCCATTTTTAAGTGATCCAAAATAACTGAAAGTGATATGATGAAATAATAATTGGTTATTGATTAAAGGGTGTTGGAAACATTTCTGATTTAATTTGCAATCTACCTTGTGTTTCCCTATATCTCAGATAGAACCAAGAGATCACAAAAAAATGAAATTTCAGGGACTCCCTACTTGGACTATTCTATTCTCCCAAAGCACCCCAATCTATGTTCTCCCCAGTGAGAAACAGCTACTCAATATTCCCATTTGTGGGACCTATGCTTCTTCCACTTAGTTACATATTTTCTCCCTTATTACTGGTTCACCTGATTTTCCCAAAAATGTATCCACAACATAATAACAAATTTTGTATGGATAAAAAGTATATAATGACAATGAATTTTGAAAAATGTTTTTAAAATATATTTTAAATAATGTGTCAAGAACTTTATAAATGACCATATATATCTTTTATCAGTTTACCTGCTTTGTGACACCCTTGTACGCAATTTTTCAAATGTGTATGGCCACACAGATCCTTCTTGTGTACCAGTATTTTACATTCCACACATCTGTAAACTCTGCACCTTCTAGCCAGGAGAAGTTCTCAGCCAGCTCAGGGCTTGCCCAGGATTGTGATGCGTTGCATGGTTTCTCATGAACAGAGAGGGTTCAGGGGTTGAAGGTCAGAGCTTAGTCTCCACAAGTGCAGCATTGAATCTTTCTGATTTGTACCTCTTACACAGAAGCTTATTGGCCAAGTCATTAGGATATTTTTCCTCCAGGTCATCACTGAAGGTATACTGATGGTCTGTGAATAGAAGGAGAGGAAGAATGATCAGTCATCATGATGGATGCCTGACAAACTTAAGTATCCAAATGAGCAGGTCAGGCAAAAAGCAGGAACAGCTCTTCCAAAATGTTCTGCACTGTGCAGAACTTATGTTCATTTTTGTTCCTGTTTCAGTGTAAATTCCAAAGCATTGAATGAGTCCCAGAAAGAACAATAAAATAATTATCAGGATCAAAACACAGGATCTGTGATTAAGGGTTCAACAATTTGGATTATGGTTAGCTTTTAGGGTACACGCTCATGGCCTTCATGCAATATATAGGATTCCTGCTTTGCATATTAGGAGATGTAATGAAAATAAAGCCGATTAGTTTAATCAGAGAGCCAAGCAAGTTGAAAAGGATGGAGAGGAGATTTTGCTAGGACATAAGACATATTATCAGATTGATAAAATTTATTTTCTTAAATTAACACATCTGGAGATTTGACATCTAAAAGAACTGATATCTGGGGGCTGGGGTTATGGCTCAGCGGTTGAGCGCTTGCCTCGCATACATGAGGCACTGGGTTCGATCCTCAGCACCACATAAAATAAATAAAGATATTGTGTTCATCTACAACTAAACAAAATATTAAAAAAAAAAAAAAGAACTGATATCTGGATTTTCTTTGGCAGCCACCTGTTTGCATTTGTTTGAGGCTAGAACAGATAATTACCCACACTTCTGTCTCAGTTGATGCTTATGTTCAATCACAGAAAAATTTCCTCAAAGCACAGTTTTAGGGAGACACTTGACCCAGACTAACTCACCTGACTTTAGTGACTTCAGTTATATATCCACTCATTTGTCATGTGTCCAAATGGATAGTTGACTATGAAATTGTGTGTGTTTTGGTCACATTCTATGTGATCCTGGTGATGTTTGTACTTTGCTGGAGAGCACAGAACATAAGTTGTGAGTTTTCAAAGATATGATGCATAAAGTGGCAAGAAATCCATGTTGCTATACTGTTTTAGAACTGGGAAATGGAACGTAAAGGGAATTAATTGTTTTCCTAATCCTACTTAATTTTTAGAAAAATTATTCATGTGAACATATATGTTCTTCTCTAGGACTCCAAGAGATTCTTCCTTTCTCATTCAACACAGAGATGTATTGATTAGCCACTATGTGCCATGCCTAAGGTAAGTGCTATGTTGTCCCCCAAGAGTAGGACATAACATTAGAAACTGAAATTATTTTCTAAACTTTTCAAAGTTATTTCTTTCATGGGAAAAATATGCAGTTAACTCAGCAATTTGAGCTATGGGTATCTCCATAAACTGGTTAGAGAAAGTGAATCCAAGTGAATTTGCCCCTTAGCTTTATTGATAAAATCAGCAGCCGCCCACAGTACCAAATTTCTACAATCAGTGATGTTTTGACATCCATATGTTGTCCTTAAAATCCAGAGGGACACTAGGAGTTGTGTCTCTTCTGTGGTGGTAGGCGAGGCCAGTTATGATGGTTTATCCTTCAATGTAGAAGGGATATCTTGCCATGCTCCAAACAACTAGATGCCCAGAAACTTCACTGAGGGAGAAGGACTCTGAATTCTTATTGGATTTTTTTCTCATCCTCTGACACACACATTTCTTACCAAAAAAGCTACTGTAAAAGCTATGTTTTATTCATTATGTCTAACAGCATATTAACCATTTCATGGACAACTGTTATGTCTGTGGAAAGGAAAATAGATCAAGATCCTTGAGTTGATTTATGACATAAGGCTACTGAAGTAAGACAATGAAAGCATACTGTTGGCCTTGCCTGCTGATGCCGGGTACTGGGGATGTGGTAATTTGCTCATGCATGTGGTACAACAGCTGTAATTGACATCGCCACCTTCTTAAGCTTATGGTAATCCACTGTAATTTTCTAAGATCCATCTGTTTCCTGCACAAACCACATAGCAATGTTGAATGGGGATCCAATGGGAATCACACCTCCTATATCCTTCAAGACCTTGATAGTGGCTCTAATTTTTGCAACCCCTCTAGGATTGCAGTATTGCTTTTGATTTACTATTTTTCTGAGTAGGAACAGTATCTTCCACTTCACCTTTTCCATCATAACAGCCCCTGCTCCATGAGTCAGGGAACCAATGTACGGAGTCTGCAGCTGCTAAGTATGTTTATTTCAGTGATGCCTTAAAGAATTGGTGAACTAAAAACAGGTGGGATCAGGGACCTCTTCGCAGCTATGAGATACACTTGAGCTAAAATTCCATTGATCACCTGACCTCCGTCAGCCAGCTCCTACCCTACCTGCTGGGCCATAGCAGTGTTTTGGGTTTGCTGGAATCATTCCCGTCATCTCCCTAACACCTGATTATTTCCTTTTCCTTAGTGCACAGTCATCCTGGTAAGAAGTGGTCATTTTCTTGGAATAAGTCTGGGAGAAAAATTAATAGCTTACATTTTAGCACTGTAGAGGGTCTTTCCACAAAGGCTCCCAGCCTCCCCTCCATTCAAGGCACTCTGGTTCTCTAACCACACTTCAGTGTAAGAACTGATTGAGGGAGAGGCTGTGACTCATTTTGTGCTAAAAGTTTGACTTCTGTTCACTTGATCTGGAATTCTTGTGTTTATGCAGATCCACTAAGAATTTAGTAGACTTCCCATCTATTTAGTTTGTAGGAACTCAGTGATCAAGTGCTATAGGTCTCTGCAGGTCAGATTATCTAATTGCTCCTTTGACCCTACTGTCCAGTGGTAATCATAATCACTTTTCCTTTGGTGACTGAGTGCTGCCATTTGGCCCCTACCATCCCAGAATCAACTTTTTTACATGCTTGAAGTTTTCTAATTGAATGTCAGCAGTTCCTACTTAATTCTGATGTACAGTGAAGTTGAACGGTGACATTTTTAGGGGCCCTGGGACTCTCTACAAATTTATTTCTCAAAATCATTATGGAAGATGTATCCTCTGGACTTTGTTTTAGGGTAGGTGAGCAGACACTAAGGACAAGGCCACTCTAATTTCCATCTTCCTTAACTTTTGGATCACTTCCTCTATGTAATATCAAGACATTCGTGGCAATAACTGAATTTAGGTCACCTTTTGGTCCACAGTTCTGTTAGCAAACCAAATAATTAGATCCTGTTCTAGTACTGAGCTGAAATGCTTAAAGCAGAATCTCTAGTTAGTGGACCTCACAGCAGTCCATTTGGTCTGGTCCCACTTTATGTATCTTCCACCATTGTCCCATAAGTCCACTGCCACACATTCCCTCATTTTTATGTCTGTATAAAATGAAATAAATCATGTAGCCTTTGTGGAGTGTACTTCCTCAAGGATCTACTTTGTATCACACCTTTAAGGCTTGCTGGGACTTGAGTAGCCTAGAAGCAAAGGAGGGTGATGAGGGCAAGTCCTGAGGAGCACAAGTAGTAGTATCTTGCATGCAAGCTGCCTCAGGGGAGGCCACTGGAGTTTCTTCAGGCAAAGCTGGGTTAATTCACAAGGAGTGGAGCAGCTGCTTCTAATGGCAAGGAGGACTGAGTGTTTAGGGGTTCCATGTCTCAGAGGTCATCAAAATCTTGCCAACAGTGCCCATTTCAGTTTATAGACCTCCCACCCCCACCCCATCAATGCCCTCACTGCGGACACTTTGAAATGTTGGGAATTCAGTGTGCATCGTAACTCAGCCACTCCTGGGATGTGATTCTGGGTTTACTTTTTAGCAATCTCAGCTCTGTGGTTCCAGGGAATGAGGGTTTCTTCCAGGGTAGATGTAGAATCTTTCTGGTTATTTATGTGAGAACTGAGCTGGGAATTCAAATCCCTGAGTTCATCCTTTGCTTTCCCTACTTTGACTATAGCAATTAGGAGCACTAGCCAACATTATAGTTATTACTTTGAGGAAAACGCTATGAGGTATCAAACACATGTCCACCCAGAACCTTCCCTCTTCTGATTAAGAATGTCCAGTGGGGATGCTTTGCATGCCTCTGTTGCTGCATCATGTCATGGACTATCAGTGTTTTCTTCAGGTACTATGTGCTTGTTACTGACGCTAGCTGGGAAAATGGCTGATGGGGGCTTGACTTTTTGTAAGAAATACACCATCCCTCTTCCACTATTGGGGAGAATGCATTAGAGAAAGTTCCATATCCTGTTCCTGAAGTGCCTTTTTGAAAGAGCCTGTCCTTTCTCTGGATGGAGCCTAGAAGAACTTGTCCCCATACTGTATATTTCTCTAACCTGGGCTTCTCCCCTTCAAAACTTCCTTCTGCATGTCTGACCTGTGCCTCACACAGCCCTCTCTCTCATTAGTTGAACCAAACTTTTTCTTCTTGCTCATTCATGGGTCCAGGAGCTTGTGGATCCTGCAGGTTCTGGCTGTTCTTTTTGCTGTTTGAGACCACATAGCCCCCCGGGCCATTGACAAACTGCTACTGATATGCTTAGGGAGCTGAACAAAGAATCCTGGGATGCTAGGATGTCTGTGACCAGGACATGTCAGGGATATAGTCCTGAGTAAATACATCGGGGCATAGTCCTAAAGGATGATGCCAGTGGCCAGATCTTGAGGCTAGTTCTCTGTCACAGCCTGTGCTCTCAGGCAGGAGTCTCCTGGGCCCTGAGAAGTAGAAATTCTATAGGGGAAGCACATACAGGATTATACTTCCATGCCCTCTGGTTTGTAGGTTTATGTGATTAGATCTGGAAGATAAGTTGTAGGTGAAATTGATAGGTCATTTCTGAGCCTGAATTGCCAGGACAAAACCAACCACTACACTTTCCCTTCTGCATTGTGACCCAGAGTTCCCAATCAGTCATCAAAGTGAGACAAAGATGTGAGCTTAGGGCTGACTTGAATCTAAACAGAAGATTGACTTGGCTTGACATGAGCAAATTAAACCTGAAACTAAGGCCCAGCCTGACTGCTCAGGCCAGAAACAAGACTCACAGTCAGACTTGAGGGAGCTACACCATCAGCGAAAAGTGACAGGACATATTCAGCAGGGGATAATGACCTGTTCCCCAGGATCATGGCCTTACCAAAAAGACACTAATGAGGAAGTCCAACAGGACTCAGGGGCAGATGCCAAATCTTCAGGATTAATATCAGACAAACTGCCTTAGCACACAGTGTCAAGGAACAACCCAAAGAGCTGACACATGCCAGGATGTTACATTGGAGCTTCTCTCCCCATGTGCTACCACTGCATTCCAGACAAACTTTGACTAAATAAAGTTGCATGGCTACCAAGACAGTGCTCTTTGCACTAATGCATGCACATATTTTATATGGATGCTATTAGCTTTGGCTTGTGCAAACACTCAACATCCATAGTGCATCTGCAGGGCCACTTGGTCAAAAAAATAAATGAGAAAAAAAATGGTGACTTAAAAATAGAACATCTCTTTGTCTTTATGTGCCTAAAATCTTTTAGAAAAAATAAATAAAATTATGGATTTTCCATTTAGAGACAAAAATATCCCTGTACTTCGTGCACCTTTATAAAAATCTGGTCTGCAAGCCTCTTTATTGTGGTTTGAATTAATCTATTATGTGGAACATAGGCCAGTCCATCAGGATCCTGCCTCAGAATAAAAAAATTATGTTTTGTGAAAAAAATGAGGAAAAATTTAATTTTATGGGATTATCCTCAAATATTTCAATATAATGTTCTGATTTACATCAGGAGTTGACATATGTTTAGATATTTTAATTTATTATTTTAAGATTTAAAAAATATCTATTTGAATTAAAAAATAGTGAATTTTGTATTATGTATTACATATTGCAGAGTTCAAATAAAGATTATTGTTGAAAGAAGCCATTTATTATCAATTTATTATCAAAATTATCAAATCCAAATATTTTCCCCAATGTAATCATTTCTATTTATTTATCTTTCTAAAGAATGTAAAATACGAGGCTGGGGTTGTGGCTCAGTGGTAGAGTGCTTGCCTCGCATGCATGAGGCACTGGGTTCGATCCTCAGCACCACATATGAAATACATAAATAAAATAAAGGTTTAAAAAAGAATGTAAAATACTTTATACTAGTAACTGTATAGAATTGAGTAGCTTAATGCTAAAAAATAGTTTCTAAAATGCTCATCCATGAATTGTATTGGAAGTATTAGGAAGAAAAAAAAAATTTCTTGGCTCCACCAACAGATGAGTGCAGTTCATGTTCTGAGGAAACATGCTCAATGGCTCAGCACTGAAAGGCTGACAATTACAAGAAAAAAAGGAATGATCCAATCAGTTCCTTTTATTTCCATCTACTTTAAGTTGTATAATAACGATCTGTATTTTAAATGCCACTCTTGATAGTGCTGCAATCAAAAGCAGTTGACAATTTCTACACTCTCTGATGGGGTCTCCCAAGCAGGTGGGCACTTTCAGCTTTACAGCCCAGGATTTCAGCATCTGAGTTATGAAGAGAGTGGTCTCTATCTGGAAACAAGTATTTATGAAAGCATAAGGGGAGCAGAAAAGAAAAACACCTCAATATGATTCTTCTGGTCAATTTCAACCACCTCTGCCAAGACCATGGCTCTCTACCCCAAACCTGCACCTACAATCTCCATGACTTACAGGATGAGATGGTGGCACTGAGGTTGGAAGGTGGCAGCCTCTGGAATGCTGTGATCCAGGGTCCCTAGAGTAACAATAACTGCAGAACAAGGGACTCTGCACAAACAAAGTGTGAAATGAAAGGCTCACATGGCTGCTTTTGGAGGCAGTTTCCTGGGTATTTGTATTTTCCTTTTTTGCCTATTGTTTGGATAAATATGGCACACAAAATTTCTTTCTTTTTTGGGGGTGGGGGCTACCGGGGATTGAACTCGGGGGCACTCAACCACTGAGTCACATCCCTAACCCTATTTTGTATTTTATTTAAATTCAGGGTCTCACTGAGTTGCTTAGGACCTCACCATTGCTGAGACTGGCTTCGAATTCGCAATCCTACGGCCTCAGCTTCCCGAGCCACTGGGATTACAGGTGTGTGCCACCATGCCCAGCTTGGAACACAAAATTTCTTAAGGGCATTTTTGAGAAGAAAAAAATGTAGATTAATACTATAGCATGTTCTTATTTAGAATGCACATATTTCAGCAATCTGCTTTTGTATGAAAAATATTAACTTTTAATTTTAGGAAGTATCAATTGAAAAAACAGCAGTCAAATCCAATTTTCTAGATATTTAAATTTACATATAATGGTATCAATTTTATGTAGCAGTTATGGTTTTACTTCTTAAAATCCATCAGTTTTGAAACGTTTTAGTTCAGGTATCTTGAGATGCTAACTTTTCACCAATTTGTGTCTCTGTACAAAAAGTTAAGGTATATTCTTAAATCAGGGTCATTTTGTTATATGTATATCTGAAACACAACCTCAGCAACCTCAGACTTCAAATGGTGTTGCAGGACTGAGGCCTTCCAGGAAACTGGACCCTCCTTCAAACCCCAGTTATTGCAAGAGATTTCAGAGTAACAGGAATGAGTTTATTAGAAGGTATAGAAAAGGGGAAAGGGGACACTCTCAAGGGATAGAGGGACAGTGTGCCTCTTCTGTACTCCAGTTTTATTGGGGATCTCAGAGAAGTTTCCAGAGAGTCCTGTTTAGGTCCACCCCTTAACTTTTGATTGACAACAAGGGAACATCAGACTTTCACTGCCATAACAAAACTCTAGGTCATCTTGGCCCATGCTGACTGGTTCTCATTTGATTCTTAACCATAAACTTTTACAGATTTTATGGCTAGGAGGAACTACCCTTATCTCCCTGAGTTTTGAGATCTGGTATATTTCATATAAAGGGTCTCAAAAAAGTCTCCCCCTTCAGGGTAACTTGGGCTCCTCTTATTGACATTTTTTCAGGCCGGCATTTCTTTTACAGATAACAGGTAGTTTGCTGAGGAATGTGACATATCCTGTCCACTTAGGCCTGGCAGAATGACAGGTGAATTGCTTCTTGGAAAACAAAGCATGTGAGTGTCAGCCCAATGGGCCCATTTTATAGAATTATTCCCTTAACCTTGTGTTTCCACCATTCACATCTGTCTATCACCTAACAATAGAAACTCTAGAAGAACAAGTAGCAGAGATTTTAAAAATAGACTCTAGGAGTGTTTAATTCCTTGTTGAATGGTAATAGTAACCCATTACTATCTCCACAATAACTAGCTCTTCCATGAGGGAGCTAGTCAAACACTGACAGAAGTAGTGCAAGATCATGGGCCATGATGCGCTCAGCTCCTTGGGTGCTGCCTCACTGCTTTTGGTCCTTGGAGATGTAGGAACCTGCCCGGAATTCTCTTCTCAGCCTCTTGATATCCTTCAAAGAGCCCTTGTTTTATTTATTTATTTATTTATTTATTTATTTTTTAACATATATATTTTTTAGTTGTGGATGAATCTTTATATTTATTTATTTTTTTAATGTGGTGCTGAGAATCGAACCCAGTGCCTCACACATGCTAGGCAAGTGCTCTACCCTGAGCCACAACCCCAGCCCCCTTCTTTTATTTTTTTATAAATGTTTTTCTAAGAAATATTTTATTGCTTTTATAAATCAATAGAAAAAACTAAATGTGTAAATAAAACGCATGAGTAAAAACAAAATAAACATGTAAAACAGAAAATATAAAATGTGGAATGAGCTTTAATTGATTAATAAATGGCTTCTTTGTATTGAACCAGGGAAGTACTTTAAAACAACAAAACACATTATATTAAATTATTCTGGCTTTGGGAGGTTAGAAAGTGGCTGTTTGATACTGGAATTTAAAGTATTTTAACTAGTGTAAGTGTATTAACTAAATTTGAACTGTTACTGGTGTAATAGAAAAAGTATTTTATTTGGTGACATCCAAGTGGCATAAATGGATTAATACGTCTCCAAAATATCAGCCCTAGCTTCCTTCACATGGTAGAAGAAGGTGATCCTTATGTTCAACAGTAACTTTGTCCTGGCCTTCTCACACATGCAGTCCTGGTATAAGGGGCCCCTTTGAGGAAAAAGCCACCAATTTTTTTCCTTCCTCATTTCCTCTTCTCTCTCTCAGCCTCTTCATGCTGAGAACAAAAGCAAAGAAACTGCTCCCAGAACGCTGGTGGCCCCAGGAAAGGTTGAAAAGCCAGAATGGTAAGGCATATCTAACTTGCACTGGGCTGGAAAAAGATGCACAGTGAACCACTGCCTAGTATTTCCACTGGTCACACAGAAGATATTTAAGTAGCCTAAGTGCATGGGAAATAGCAAGACATCACAAAATAAATAGTAAATAGTGTGTTCTGATTACTTATTACTATTGTTTTTAATATGATTTGCTTAGTTATACATTTAGGTAAGTTAATGTTAAATAATGACTATTTTCTCTATCCCAGATTCCTAGAAGCCATCATCTCATGCAAAGAATGGAAGTTAAAATTGCTGTCCCCCAAAGCCCTGGTGTCCACAAAAGTAGAGCTGAAATTATGACACATTCCTGGCCTGGCACAGCTTGGCTGACTGCACATATGCGTATTTCGTAACTCTTTTTTTTTTCCCTATAAATTGTTAAATTTCTGTAGGGTTGCAAAGGCAGATTAGCTGTTTTCCCAGTTTGGGCCAAATTGTGATTCATTTTTCCTTTTTATATACTTTCCTCCAAATTGTGATGTGAGTGAGCAACTGAATCCAGCTCACCTGGACCCTGGCAGCCTCTTGCCTGGGTAACAGTATCAGTTCCTAGGAGCACGTTTCACTGGAGTAGCACTTTTCATTTCCTATAAGAACTTGTCCTTAGCCGAGTGCGGTGGTGCACGCCTGTAATTCCACCACTTTGTGAGGCTGAGACTGGAGAATGGCATGTTCAAAGCCAGCCTCAGCAACAGCGAAGCACTGATCAACTCAGTGAGACCCTGTCTCTAAATAAAAGACAAAATAGGGCTGGGGATGTGGCTCAGTGGTTAGTCCCCGGTACTAAAAAAAAAAAACTTGCCATTTGCATTCCCAGCTTGGCTGGTTGGCATGGCTTTTGGCCTGTTTTGGCTTTCCACATGCCTTCCTTGTTGAGCTTGACTATGTGCAGCTTTTGATTTAAAAGTAAGAGACAAGCAACTCTTCCTTTCACTTAAACACAGTGAGGTGGTTGTATAGATACTAATTGCCCTATTTTTTTTTTAACAAATGATGCCATATTTTATTTGTAAAATGAGAAGATTTGTAAAACAATTGGCACATACCTGGAATATGGCAAGTTCCTAATAAATAGAAAGTATTGCTAATATCATGGCCAGAATTAATCAGCACCTTCATTTCAACAGGTGTCTATCTGAGCATAAGGAGGCCTGAGGAGAGGGAAAAATGAGGAATACCAGTCGATGGGGAATCAGAACACAGATGGCATTAAGTTCACCATCTCAGGAGTGCAGTTCATGGTGCCCCCAAACAGCTACAATAGTGACACCAAATATCACAGATCATCATAACATATGCAATCATAATTAAAAAGCCTGAACTATTGCAAGAATTTCAAAATGTAACACAGACACAGGAAGTAAACACTTGCTGTTGGAAAAACATTATCTACAGAATTGTTCAGAACAGGGTTGCCACAAATCTTTGATTTGTATAAAAACAATTTCTGTTTTCAAAGTGTAGTAACGCAAAGTACAATGAAATGAGGCATCATTTTACAGTCCCTTAGGACTCTGAGCCATTTTCTGATTTGGTTGGACTGAAAGCCCAACTCACCCCCAATTTACTGTGTGTGGATGTTCAGCATGGAGCCTTAATAAAGCAAGAGGCTTCATAAGTTCATAAGTGGCTGCTAAAAACAAAATCAGTTGGTCACATCTTCTAGGACATGTGCCTTCTTTGTTATAATCATTCATCTGACTTTGTTTAAACAGTTGACTCTTCTTCAACAACATTTCAAATGAGGACATTTACTCTGCACATCAAATGAGCTTGAATGTCCTAAGATACTGTGCTCTTTGGTATGAGGAGGTGAAGCCTTTCCCATAACTTAAGACACTATCCTAAATTTCTCTCACATAAAAAGCCTCTTCTTTTGGAATAGATTCCATAATTTTGAATATGTGTTTAATTTATTTGGTTGTTTTCAGTATAACTGCAGTTCAGCCATGGAAGAAGTCACTCCTCAAGAAAAAATATCAATGTGAAACAGAATACTAGTAAAAAAAACTTTAAAAAATTCTCTTTGAATAAATAATGTTTAGTGATGGGTCCTGCAGGCCCAAACCCCTTTGCTAAAGACTGTGACCAGGCAAGTGTCAGTTTTGGAATTTTTGAGCATTTAGAAATGTGTTTCGTGTACTAATTAGTATACCAAACATTGGCCAAAGTGACAGGAATAAAGGCCACTATAGCCTCATGACCCATTTTGATAAGGAGTTATGATCCATCTTTTTCTTATAGATTTTGGAATTGTAGAGGAGAGATTGTTGGCATGCAGTAATAGATAACGTCAGCACAGAGCATAAATAGGACCAGAAGAAAAAACTAGGACCAGAAGAGTATCCAAGATACTTTAAGGCTGGAGAATGAGTATTGAATTGGGCCTTCTTGTAAAATATTTGAAAGTCCACATCCTAGGGAGGAAGTGAATACACAAGTCTCCCTCTGGGGATACAGGTTGGGGCAACAAGGCTTTGAGCCAGTGACCAGCAGCCAGTCACGGGGATGACTCCACCCCACCAACCCTGTGCAGGTGTTAGATGCCACTGTGAGATTATTTCATGCAATACTTGGCAGTATCTTGAGGTCCAGCAGAGAATGTTTGGTAGAATGCAAATGAGATGCAGATGAAAAAACATCAGAGATGTGTAAATATAATATGGCTGCAGAATGGCCCCACATATGTCCATCCCTAATGTGCGGAACCTGTGAATATGTGACAAACCACAGAAAGGGGGACTTTTTACACATAGTTGAGGTTAGGAAAGTGACCCTGGATGACCATGTTGATCCAGCCTGAATCCATGAGCCTTACACAGAAGAAAACTTTCTCTAGCTCTTAGCACAAGGAGATGCAGCAGGAGGACCCGAGATAAGTATCTTGCAAGGGTCTCCACCAGTCACTTATGGAGGGGCCACCAGGAAAGGAGAAGGAATAAGGGGAAACATCTAGGAGCCAACAGACCTGCCACCTTGCTGATGGCCATCAGACCTACAACTGCAAGGAGCAAGAGTTGTCCAGTCACTCAAGTGAGTGTGATAAGGAGTGGTGGCAGAGCAGGTCTGTCTGCTGGCATCTGAATCCACTCCCATGACCCTGAGGATAAAGGTGGTTGGCTGGTCCTGAATGGTCTGTACAATCAGAGTAGTTGACACTCAACACCTGCTTCCCTTCTGGGACTCAATTTCAGAATGTGCGGGGTAGAGATTGCCAATGTGATTCATCCCCCCAAAATGCTCATGATCTTCCCAGGAGGGTCACATTTTGTCACCCACTTCTGTAAGAATGAGGTACTTTTGGTGTGACTGCAAGTGATGAGGACAATCAGAAGCTCGTGTTAATCTTAGGCCCCTGCCCCCAGGTACCTCTTGCCTTTACTAACTTTGCTTTGCACCCTGAGCTGCACTAAACCACAGCCATGGGTATGACCACATGTTGAGCTCTGCATCTTACCCAATGACCCGTGAACCTGGAGAAGGTTCTAGGGCATTCCTGGTACAGCTTGGAAAATAATTCTCTCCAGAGCCTTCAGCAAAAGAAACAAGCAAATAGAACAACCAGCCCTGCTGACACCTATGCATAGAATTCAGCCACATCCACCCAGACATTAGACCTGCACCAGGCATGACCTAATAATTGTGCCTTGTTTTAAGCCACCAAGTATAGGCCATTGTAACAGCAGCAACAGTAAACCAATACAACAACAAAGTCAATAAATGCGCATTGCTCTTACTAATAGAAAGTGTATCTATTACAAGGACTTTTATGTTTTTAATTTTCTAGCCAAGATAAAGGTGCCAGCAGACTCAGGGCCTGGGGAAGCCCTGTTCCTCAGTGACAATGTGCCCTCCTGCAGAGTTGGAAGGGAAAGGGCCAAGCTAGTTCCTTTCAGCTCTTTATAAGGCACTAATCCCACTTGTGAAGGCAGAGCCCTCATGACCTAATCACCTGCTAAAGCCTCACCTCATAACACTATTGGTAGCTTCCAGGGAGGCGCTTTTAGAGACAATAACCTATGCTTGGTAGGGTGGGGAGGGGGCAGCTGCTGCCCCTTTATGTAACTGTTAAGGTCCCTCCAGAGTTTTTTTGTTCCAGATAAGGCTCTCCAGAGACCCCTCAGGAGCCAGCCAAAATTGCAGAGTAACTAACTCTCTTACAGGTGACCTAGAGTAAACTTTTCTCATCATAGTGCTAAGTTCTCTGACCAGGATGTGTTTCATTAATAAGCATGAAATGTATGAAGACACATAATCTCCAAATGAGCATGCTCAGGAATACACCCACCTCGACATGTGATGAGGTGTCTCTCTGCTTTATGAATACATATAAATTTCCTCAGTGAAAGCCCCTGGCTGCCTCTGGGGAGACACTACTGAGATTGAATAATACACTTTATTTTTTATTTGTTCATTTTAGTTATACATGACAGTAGAGACTATTCTGACATTTAAACAAACATGGAGTACATCTTATTCTAACCTTCATTCCCTCTTCTGTCTCCTGGTGTGCTTACTGGTTTTGCACTCACCAAGGAGTGAACCTGTTTCCTTAGGTTACACCATCACTTTGCCTCTTATGTTCGAATATAGGAACAAGGGCCATGCTGTCCCATACCATAGCAGAGGCAGAGACATAAGGTGCAGGGATAGAGCATCTTTCTTAAAGGAGCTCAAAATACAGGCAAGGAGAAAAACTCTACACTGACAAAGGGCTAGAGAAAGGCAAAATTGAAGGAGCTTAATTGGCTTTGGGGATCAAGAATGATAGATTTCCCTCATCTTTTAATTCAGCTAACATATTACCAAGCACCAGGCAGTGCTGGGGATGCAGAAAGCACATTCAGGGCTCTGGGCGAGCTCCCTGGGAGCAGGAGCAGCAAGCTTCCGACACCAATCTACAGCATAGACTAAATATACAGTGCTGGCCAAGAACAGAGGTGGACAGCACAGTCTAGGGTTAATAATGCCCCTCTTTTTATTTTAAAAAATCATTTAATAGGAAATCATTGAAAATTAAAATATCATGTGCTTGCTACTCCAATATCAACTTTTGATAATTTTGAGAATATACTTCAAAAGGAAAACAAATGCAGCATGCTTGATCAACATATTGTCACCTAAATTATATTTTTGGGTCTTTTTTTTTTTCATTATATATATCAATTACATTTCACATATTTTAAAAAATCCACTTTCAAAATCAATCCCAACTTTCCTTGGGTTATGAAATATGAATCCTCCACAGCCAATCTAACTGCCAAATGATGATAAAGTTAATTCAGTAATTCAAGAAGCATTTGCAGAGCAACTACCATGAATGCCACTATTCTTGATGCTATTGCTCCCAGGGCACTTGCCTTGTGATCAAAATGGCAGACAGGGATGCTTATATATGGCTTCCCTCCAGCTTAAGTGAAAAGAAAGAATTTTCACCACTGCTCAGTAATTTACTGGGGAAGGAGGTGTTTAAAAACAATAATTAATGTAACTAAGAATAAGCAAATATTCGCTGTCACCTACTTTAAAAATCTGTATTACTTAGTTTTAAACGAAAGTTCTCTCTATATATTATATAGAGAGAACTATAGAGATACAGAACTATAGAGATACCGTGTGAAGTTTTAACGCTTATTCATCACCCCACCCCATTTTTTGCAGTGCTGGCTGTTAGGGTGGCGGCCAGCCAGACACGGACACCTCTGAGCAGCCAGGAAATCCTTTATTCAGGGGAGTGGGCGCCCAGGCGAAGAAAAGAGGAAAAGAGAGAGAGGGGATGCGCGGGAGGGATTTTATAGAGCCCACTACAAACCGCGTGGCGAGCCAGGGATTGGTCACTTTAAAATCCGTGGGACAGATAAGCAGTAGTGGTCTTCTTTGATGTGGCTGAAAAGGTAACCTGAGCAGCCAGGAGCAGCCAGGCTTTGTTTCTGCTGGACCTGCTTCGCCTTTAGAGAGGGGAGGGGCCCAAACGGTATGGGGAGGGCTGATTTTACCTAACATTCCCCCATTTTTGATTTTATAAGGATGGGAACGTGGATGACGTTGGCTCTTCTGGCTGCTTCGAGCGGAATTGGGGCAACGTCTGTTGAGCAGGATGGGGGGTAGGGGAAGAAGGTAGAGCACCCAGGCCCCAAAGGTTAGGGTCTCTCAAGGTGAGAAGTCTGAAAGGTGCCTTGTAGCTATAGCATTGCCAGCCCATGGGGCCAGAATGTAGGTGTGGAGGCAGGAGCCAGGAATGCTGGAGTAGAGTCTCAGGAAACAGTTGTAGGTTAGTGATTGTCCTCCTTGAGAATCCAAAGATCCCTGAGGAGAAGCTGATTTAAATATTTGATTAGAAACCTGCTGGATTTAAGATTGAATAAATTTGAACAGACATGGCAGGGGGAGACAAACCAGGAAAGGTATACTATACAAGGGAATTTTGAAAAGAAAACCCATGAGCTTATCTCTTTGGGGTTATTGACATCTGATCAGTCAGATCCTAAAGGAGTTTGATGTTTTCTATCAAACCTGACTTATTTTTCATTAAATGACAAAGGGTGTTGTTATCTTTCTTGATCATTCCAGTTTTGTTGATATAGCAGCAGAATTCTTCTTTCAGGAATAGGCATGTTCCTCCTTGTCTGCTGTTAGGAGGTGTA